>ML346095.1:0-10147 GCA_005239505.1 Nicotiana paniculata
CCCTCAAAGAATCGCCAATTTTCGAGCTCCAAAATCCAAAAATGAAGAATGAATCAAACCCTCAAACTCTCTCTTTTTTGCCTAGCGATTTCGCTCCTGCCACCTCATCATCGCACCTGTGGTGCCGCTTCTGCGGCTAGAACTTCGCACATGCGAGTTTTCATTAAAACTCCAGAGTCCGCACTTGTGCGCCTATGCCTGTGTGTGCGGATGCGCTTCTACGGCTACTCATCCGCTTTTGCGGAACTTTGGATCCTCCTCACATCTGCATCTGCGACTACCCTTCCGCAGATGCGGCTCCGCTCATGCGGCTTACTCGTCGGTGCACCTGCGATCCCAACCTCGCACTTGCGGGACCGCAGCTGCGAAGAATACCAGAACCAATAACCTCAGCAAATTCTCCTAAGTCCAAATTCATCTGTTAGGCATCCGAAACTCACCCGAGGCCCTTGGGACCTCAACCAAACATACCAACCAATCCCAAAACGCCATACAAACTTAGTTGAACCTTCGAATCACTCAAAATAACATCAAAACACCTATTTCATATGGATTCAAGCCTAATGAACTTTGAAATTTCTAAATTCTACGAACGACGTCGAACCATATCAAATCTTGTTCGAATGACCTAAAATTTTACCCAAAAGTCAAAAATGAACTACAAACCTATTCCATTCCGAACCCGATATCAAAATTTCCATTGCCGACCAAAATCGCCAAAATTCTAAATTTTGCCTATGCAAGCAAAATTCTACTACGGACCTCCAAATCACATTCCGAACGCGCTCTGAAGTCCAAAATCACCTAACGGAGCTAACAGAACCATCAAAATCGAAATCCGAGGTCGTTTATACACAAGTCAACATCCAGTCGACTTTTCCAACTTGAGCTTCTAATTAAGAGACTAAGTGTCTCAATTCACTCCGAAACCCAACACGAACCCTCCTGGCAAGATGAAATAGCAGAAATAAATACATGGGAAGCAACCAATGGGGAATCAGGGCTCTAACTTTCAAAAAGACTGGTCGGCTTGTTACATCCTCCCCTTCTTAAAATAATTGTTCGTCCTCGAACGAGCATAGAGACATACCTGAAGCTGTGAAAATATGAGGATAACGACAGCGCATATCCCACTCGGTCTCCCAAGTCGCCTCCTCGACCGGCTGACCCCTCCACTGAACCTTTACTTAGGCAATGTTCTTTGACCTTAGCTTTCTGACCTGCCTGCCCAAGATAGTCGTTGGCTCCTCATCATAAATAGATCCTTGTCCAACTGGACTAGGCTAAAATCCAATATATGAGCTGGATCACAGTGATACTTCAGGAGCATAAAAATGTGGGGTACTGGATGAAATCCTACTAGGCTTGGAGGTAGATCAAGCTCATAAACAACCTCCCCAACGCGCCGTAATATTTCAAAAGGACAATGTACCTCGGCACATCACCGTTTTTCCGAACCTCATGACACCCTTCATAGGCGATACCCGAAGCAAGACCCGCTCTCCAACCATGAATTCTAAATCGTGAACCTTTAGGTCCGCATAACTCTTCTGTCTGGACTGGGCTATGCGAAGTCTATCCCGAATCACTTTCACCTTATCCAGGTCATCATGGACCAAGTCCGTACCCAACATTCGGGCTTCGCCCGGCTCAAACCAACCCACTGGGGACCGACACCTCCTACCATACAGAGCCTCATACGGTGCCATCTGAATGGTGGACTGATAACTGTTGTTGTAGGAAAACTCCTCAAGTGGCAAGAACTGGTCCCATGACCCACCAAACTCCATAAAAAACACATGGAGAATATCCTCTAAAATCTAAATCGTGCGCTCGGACTGCCCGTACGTCCGAGGGTGAAATGTTATGCTCAACTCCACCCTAGTGCTCAACTCCTGCTTTACGGCTCTCCGAAACCGTGATGTAAAATGTGTTCCTCTGTCTGAAATGATGGAAACTGGGACACCATGAAGGCGAACAATCTCTCGGATGTAAATCTCAGCCAAACTCTCTGAAGAGTAAGTAGTCATCATTGGAATGAAATGACCTGACTTGGTTAGCCGATCCATAATCACCCAAATAGCGTCGAACTTATTCGAAGTCCGTGGGATCCCAACTATGAAATCCATGGTGATCCGCTCCCACTTCTACTCTAATATCTCTAACCTCTAAAGCAAGCCACCCGATCTCTGATGTTCATATTTAATGTGCTGATAGTTGAGACACCTAGCCACAAACCCAACTATATCCTTCTTTATCCTCCTCCACCAATAGTGTTGTGTCAAATCCTGGTACATCTTTGCGGCACCCGGATGAATGGAATACCAAGAGCTGTGGGCCTCCTTAAGAATCAACTCCCGAAACCCATCCACATTTAGCACACATATCCGGCCCTGCATCCTCATCACGCTATCATCACCAATAGTCATATCTCTAGCATCACCTCGCTGAACCTTGTCCTGAAGGACGAGCAGATGGGGGTCATCATACTGACGCTCCCTGATACGGTCTTGAAGAGAAGGTCGAGAGACCGTGCAAGCCAATACTCGGCTCAGCTCCGAAATATCCAATCTCATGAACTAGATGGATAAGGCCTGAACATCAAATGCTAAGGGCCTCTCGACTGCTGGAAGATGTGCCAAACTCCCCAAACTCTCCACGCCGCGACTCAAAGCATCGGCCACTACATTGGCCTTCCCCAGGTGATACAAAATAGTGAGGTCATAATCCTTAAGTAGCTTCAACTACTTCTGCTGGAACAAGTTAAGATCCTTTTGCTTGAACAGGTGTTGTAAACTCCGTTGATCAGTGAAGATCTCATAAGGAACACCGTACAAATAGTGGCGCCAGATATTCAAGGCAGTTTCAGTAGCTACTAACTCAAGATCGTGGACAGGATAGTTCTTCTCATGCACCTTCAACTGTCTGAACGTGTAGGCAATCACCCTACCATCCTGCATCAACACCACGCCAAGACCAATCCGCAAAGCATCATAATAGACAGTGTAATACCCCGAACCTGTAGGCAATACCAATACTGGGGCTATAGTCAAAGTTATCTTGAGCTTCTGAAAGATCTCGTCACACTCCTCTGTCCACCTAAATGGAGAAGCATGGTCATAGGTGCTACAATAGATGAAAATCCCTCTATAAAGTGACGGTAATACCTCGCCAAACAAAGGAAACTATGGATCTCCGTAGTTGATGATGGTCTAGGCCAACTCTACACTGCCTCCACCCTCTTCGGATATGCCTTGATCCCATCACTCGATACTACGTGACCCAAAAATTCCACTGGGTCAAGCCAAAACTCACACTTAGAAAATTTTGCATACAACCTCTTCTCCCTCAAAGTCTGAAGTACAGTCCTCAGGTGCTACTCATGATCTTCTCTAGTCCGGGAATACACTAGGATGTCATCAATAAACACAATAATGAAGGAGTCAAGATAAGGTCAAAATGCACTGTGCTTTATATTCATAAAGGCTGATGGGGCATTTGTCAGCCCAAAAGACATAACAAGAAACTCGTAGTGACCGTATTTGGTCCTGAAAGCAGTCCTTAGGATATCCGGCCCCCGAATCTTCAACTTATGATAGCCTGAATGCAAGTCAATCTTGGAAAATACTCTGACACCCTATAACTGATCAAATAAATCATCAATGCGGGGCAATGGATACCTGTTCTTCACTGTAACCTTGTTCAGTTGGCGATAATCAATACACATACGGATAGAACTATCATTTTTTCTTCACAAACAAGAACGGAGCACCCTAATGTGACACACTGGCCCGAATGAAGCCCTTATCGAGCAATTCCTGCAACTTCTCCTTCAACTCAGCAG
Source organism: Nicotiana paniculata (assembly GCA_005239505.1). Taxonomy (NCBI): domain Eukaryota; kingdom Viridiplantae; phylum Streptophyta; class Magnoliopsida; order Solanales; family Solanaceae; genus Nicotiana; species Nicotiana paniculata. The sequence goes on from ML346095.1 coordinate 3,845, forward strand.
GAGTCATACGTTAAGGAGGAATAGAGATGGGCTGAGTGCCCTACAACAAATCAATGCCAAAAGCAATATCTCTATCGGGCGGCATGCCCGGAAGAGCAGCTGGAAACACATCAGGGAAGTCCCTCACTACTGGAACTGACTCAGATGTAGGGGTATTAACATTGACATCTTTCGCATAGGCCAAATATGCATCACACCCCTTCTCAACCATTCGCTGAGCCTTGAGAAATGAAATAACCATGCGGGGAGTATACTCTAAGGTACTCCTCCACTCTAATCCTGGTAATACTGGCATAGCCAGCATCACGGTCTTAGCGTGACAATCAAGAATAGCATAATGGAGCAACAACCAGTCCATGTCCAAGATAACATCAAAATATACCATGTTAAGTAATAATAAATTGGCTCTGGTCTCAAAAACACAAAGAGAAAACAAACACGACTGATATACGCGGTCCACAAGAAGAGAATCTCCCATGGGAGTAGATACATAAACAAGAGAACTAAAAGAATCCCAAGATACCCCCAAATACGGAGTAAAACAAGAGGACACTTATGAATACGTAGAGCCTGGATCAAATAATACCGATGCATCCCTATGACAGACTTGTACAATACATGTGATGACAGAGTCGGAAGAAAATGCCTTTAGATGAGCTGGAAGGGAATAATACCCGGCCTGGACTCCCCCTCTAGGACGACCTTGACCTCTCCGACCTTCACCTCGAGATGAATGAGTAGGTGGGGCGGAAGCTGGTGCTGGAAGTATGGCAAGAGGACCCGGTAGAGCACGTGGTGCCTGAGAAGTCGGTGGAGGTGAACCCGTCCTAATTCTGGGGCAATCCCTCACCATATGACGAGTATCACCACACTCAAAACAACCCGTCGTAAGACACGGCGGCTGTGATTGGATCGAGCCTGGCCTACTGGACTAGCCGCTAATAGCACCCCGAGTAGAAGGCACACTAGATACTAGTGGTGCATAATAAGGCTCTTGACGCTTGGAAGGAGATGGAACACCACTGGCAGCTATAAGAGATGAATGAACAGGGCGACTCACAAAACCCCTCCCATGGCGAGCTGCTAGGGTGCGAGCTCTAGAGTAATGACCAGTCTCTCGAGACCACTCGTCCTCTCTCTCCTCTTTGTCCCGGGCAAGCATGCCCTCCACTCTCCTGGAAATACTCGCGACCTGCTAATAAGAGATAGCCATCTCCAATTCCCTTGCCATGCCTGTCCTGATACTGGGGTGGAGTCCCTCAATGGAGAGACGAACTCTCTCTCTGATTGTAGCAACCAAAGTCGGTGCATGTCGGGCTAACTCGCTGAAACGGACTGCATACTGCGACACAATCATAGAACCCTGGCAGAGCTGCTCAAACTCTGCGCACAAGCATCCTTAAGGCTCTAAGGGACATACTCACACAAAAACATATCTGAGAATTGAGTCCAAGTGAGTGTGGTTGTTTCATCCTGACTACTCAGTTCATAGGCACGCCACTACTGATAGGCTGCTCCTCTCAGCTGGAAAGAGGTAAAAGAAACTCCATTTGTCTCCGCTATGCCGATAGTGCGGAGAATACGATGACACTCCTCTAAAAAACCCTAAGCATCCTCTGAAGCTAATTTGCTGAAAGTAGGTGGGTGTTACTTCTTGTACCTCTCAAGTCTAAGTTGCTCGTCCCCAGAAGCAGTTACCTAGGTCTCATGCTTAACTGGAGACACTAGTGGGATAGGAATTAACTCTAAGGCTTGATCAAGCTGGACCCTCTTCTCAGGAGTACGGGCTGCGGGAGTCAGTGCCCCTCCCCCGGCCTGAGATGTGGCGGGAGCTAGTGGAATTAGCCCAGCTTGAGCTAATGTGCTGAACATGCTCATCAACTGAGCGAAAGTCTCCTGGAGGGCTGGAGCAGCAATAGGAACCTCCGGTGGCTGTCCTCCAGCTAGAGCTGCTGGGGACTCCTCTGTCGCAGCTCACGCAGGTGCTCTGGCTACACCGCGTGGTCATCCTCTATCCCAGCCTCTGGCGGCTCTGGCAGGGGGCTAGGGTGCCTGATCGTCAGATCTCCCGGTACGGGTCCTCACCATCTGTGAGAAAGAATAAATTAGAGAAATTTTATAATTTGATGACAATAACTTGCACGACAAGGAACTCAAAGAAGTATGATTGTTCTTAACAGTTTCATAGCCTCCCAGAGATAAGTACAGACATCTCCGTACCGATCTGCGAGATTCTAATAAAACGGCTTATGACTCACGACATCTATGAACCTAGAGCTCTGATACCAACTTGTCATGACCCATTTCTTCCTCCGTAATTCATCGTGACGGTACCTAGTCGCTACGACTAGGTAAGCCTAATGATTTTGAAATAACAGAAATAAAGCAGCAACGAGAAACTAAACTTCAATAGATACTATATACTGATAAAAATTCCCACTCGGCATGTACAAATAAAACCATAACTCGAATATACATATTATTCCCAAAACCCGGTAATCACGAGTCACAAGCTCTAAGAAATTCTGTCTAACTGTCTCTTATACATAGTGTCTAAATAGATAAAGGAGGGAAAATGGTATAAGGGATAGATGGGGACTCCGAGGATCTGCAGGCACGTGCTGATGTACCTTGAAGTCTCCGGTAAGCTGCTGCGGCCATACTAATGATGAGGCGGATAAGTTGTACCTGGATCTGCACACAAAAAACATGTGCATGAAGGGCGTGAGTACACCAAATTGGTACCCAGTAAGTACCAAACCTAACCTCGGTCGAGTAGTGACGAGGTCAGGTCAAGGCCCTACCGGAACATATATATATATAATAAGGCAAAGAAAAATGACATATCGCAATAATAAAGACTGGAATATAATAGGGGATGAATCATGGATAAACAACAGCTCAGTACACAGCAAATCAATAGGGGATCTCCCGAGATACCGTCTCATAGTCCCAAACATAAATGTGCAATGGAATCTCCTAGAATACCGTTCCATAGTACCAAAGTAAATATGCAAGATAGGGGGGTCTCCCGGAATACTTTTCTATTGTCCCAAAGTAAATATGCAGCCAAACAATAGAATGTAATAGCTACGACACAAAATCTTACCATTTATCCTAACTACAAGTTGAGAAAAACAGGTTAAACCACTAAACATGTTGCATGTAGTTCAAGTAAGCAGTTAAGTCAAGTAGGCATGATTTACTAGTCTAATGGGATGCTACACATGCTAATAAGTTCAAATAAGAGGAAAAACATGTTACTAATCAGTGAAAAATCAGGTTTTACAATAAATAGCCCGTGTACGTACTCGTCACCTCATGTACACGGCACTCATATATCAACAATTGTACCAATCCTAAGGGGAGTTCCCCCACACAAGGTTAGTCAAGCCAGTTACCTCTAACCAAGCTCAAATAAATCCGAAATTATGCTCTTTCCACGAATATCTGACTCTGAATAGCCCAAATCTAGCCAAAACCAATTTCATAACATAAATATGGCTACAAGAAACTAATTTAATGAAGGAATCAATGTTAAACGAAGAAATCGGAAAATCGCTCAAAAATCCTCCCCGGACCCACATCTCGGAATCGAATAAAAATTAACAAATGAGAACACCCATTTACTCACGAGTTCACTCGTACAAAAATCATCTAAATCTGGCGCCTAAGTTCCACTCAAAACTCAGATTTTTGGTTGGGGAACTTTTCCCCTATTTTCCCAACGTCCTCACTCAAATTCCGTAATTAGATGAAGAATACAACAATAGATTGATGAAATATGATCAAAATCAAGTTAGGAATCGTTACCCAATAGTCTCCCTGAAAATCCCTCAAATAATCGCCAATTTCCGTGTTCCCAAATACAAAAATGAAGAATAAATTTCGAACCATTGAACTCTCTCTTTTCTGCCCAGCGATTTCGCTCCTACGACCTCATCATCGCACCTACGGTGCCTCTTCTGCGTCTAGGGCTCCGCACATGCGCGCCTATGTCAGCATCTGCGAATGCGCTTCTGCAGCTACTCATCTGCTTCTGCAGAACCTTGGATCCTCCTCATATCTGTATCTTTGACTACCCTTCCAGAGATGCAGCTCCGGTCTTGCGGCTGACTCGTTGCATCTGCGACAACTAACTCCCAGGCCTAAAGGCGCACCTGCGATCCCAGGCTTGATTCTGCGGGGCCGCACCTGCGGACCTCCCACAGCAGGTGTGAAGGACACCAGAACCAGCAACCTCAGAAAATTCTCCTAAGTCCAAATTCATTTGTTAGGCATCCGAAACTCCGAAGTCCCTCGTGACCACAACCAAACATACCAACCAATCCTAAAATAACCATACGAACTTAGTCAAAAATTCGAATCGCTCAAAATAACATCAAAACACTAATTTTTATACGGATTCAAGCCTAATGAACTTTGATATTTCTAAATTCTACAAACGATGTCAAAGCATATCAAATCTCATCCGAATGACCTAAAATTTTAACCACGAGTCAAAAATGACACTATGAACCTATTCCAACTTCCGAAATTCCTTTACGAACCCAATATCAAAATTTCCACTGCCGACCAAAATTTCAACTTTTGTCAATTCAAGCCAAATTCTTCTACGGACCTCCAAATCACATTGATGCGCTCCTAAGTCAAAATCACCTAACGAAACCATCAAAATCAAAAGCCAAGGTCGTTTACATACAAATCGACGTTCGGTTTGATTTTTCCAACTTGAGCTTGCAATTAAGAGATTAAGTGTCTCAATTCACTCTGAAACCCAACACAAACCCTCCCGGAAAGATGAAATGGCATAAATAAATACATGGGAAGCATCTAATGGGGAATCGGGGGTCTAACTCTCAAAACGACCGGCCAGGTAGTTACAACTTTGTTCTGAATCCCTGTAATGAATACCTCACATATGTAATGTGTTCTAATCTATGTTAAGACCTTCTCTATCAACTATGATATGTTCCCCTATTAATGTGTCGCACAATATGTCTTTGTTTTTCTTAATCCTATATCCTTAGTAACTGTTTGAAACCATTAGACAGGTTATCTTAGTTTGTGTTTCCATACCATGTTTGATACTGTTTTACTTTGTGATGAATTAGCATATCTTTATTTTGATACTAAGATAGATACTTAGCATAATTCAGACCTTTAATCTTCAAATATTTCACGTTAGTACCCCACTTAGACTTTCTTGATAATATGCACCTTAGAAGGATGATCTGTTTGATCTTGTAATCTCAGGGAACTAGTTTCTCCCTTACTCTTTCAATACATTTTTGCTAATGTGCTACTTTTTTTGCTAAATTTAGAACCTATATCTAAGTTTTGTTGACCTTCTTGATTAACTGTTTTGTGTTCTCAACTCTGCTACGTCTACTTTATAAGTGTATTTTCTCAACTTCTGTCCCATAACCATTGTCCACTCCTTCTGATTTCTTGCATGTGTTGTTCTGAATTTGGACGGCTGAAAGCCAAGGCCACCAAGACTCTTACTACTGACCTCCCTTGTGTGAGCACTGCTCGGGGTCCATTTGAGACCCTTGTGAACTCTGACACGCTAGGATTTGAGGTCTTTTAGTCACTCTCTTTACTACTGAAACCTGAATATCTCTGACGCTCAGTTCTTTTCTTCCTATTGTCTACTGAATATGTAAATTGGTTGGTTTAAGTGATTCAATGTCTGGGTAATATGGTTAGTCTATGGTTGTTTGGTTTGTCTTGAGTTCCTCTATGGCTTCTAGGCTGTGCTGATGAACATAGTTCCCTAATTAGAAATCTGGGTATGCTATGAGAGTTGTTGAAGGCCCGAGTAATGCTGGGTATTTCCTTTTGGGCCTGCTGTGGGCCTACTATTAGCGCATGTATAATTTTGTAATTACATTCATCACTGGCCTATAATGACTTTGTAATAAACAATTGGGGGTGTTAGTAAAAAATGGAAAAATGGGTATATTTAATGTTTGCNGTGTCTACTGTTACGTGTTACTAGACAATATGTCTATATGAAATAAACATTCTTCCAATTTGCATAACCGTTTCATATTCATCAGATACTATGCTTATAGGATCTCCCTAGCTTATGTTCTATTGATTTTCATTTATAAAGCATGTCTATAGGACCTTAATTAATCAATTAGCTACTATTATCGTTATTGCTCCACCTAGATAACCTGCTCATAGAGGTAATGTGTTATAAAATCATGGTTCGATTCCCAATCTCTAGACATCCTGCCTATAGGATACTGTCACTCGCTTAGTATTATGTATCCCCTTGTCAAGGCTGGGTTT
>ML346096.1:0-24646 GCA_005239505.1 Nicotiana paniculata
TTTTTGGACATATTATAACTGCGCCACATGAAATGCACCCGCAATTACAACATGTGATTTTTAATCAAATTTGAAGTTGAAGACGGGGACATGAGCTGTCGCACCGAGTGTAGATTACGTAGTTAAGACTATGGTCATGACAGTTTTAAAGTTCCTATTTGAGGCGATGTTTGATTATTCTTCAGGTTTTTCTATTTGAAATAACATTTTAGTTTTAAAATCAATTAGGACATTTATGGATTTATCTTGGACAAGTTACGATGGCGTACACTTGTTATTTTTGAACACATGGCAATCACGTCACATGAGATGCACCCGTGGTTGCTATATGCGTTTTATTAGTTGTTTGGAGTGAGGTCGCAAGGGCATGAGTTGCCACTCCCGAGTGTAGTTTATCGTAATTTGAGATAATAGTTGATTCTTTATCAAATTTCAATCTAAAGGGCCTGATTTTATCTAGAGGGGTTGTCTAAAGAAAGAGAGGAATTAATTAGCCTAAAAGGAAATAATTTTCGGGCTATGGCCATATTTTTCCCCAATTAATCACTTTAGGCCACCCTATGCTTGGCTATTTCTGGACAAATTTTTTGTTTTTTTACCAACGATGGCAAGTATGGGAATCAGGACGTCCCATATTCGTTCAGATGTGTACACTTAAGAAATTCAGATGTCAAAATATGTTACTTATTAATTCTGATATGGATGGGCAAGATGAAATCACTCTAGCTCTGCCAGAATTTTTTTATTTCTAACAAAGATCATACCATAGGCGGTCTTTATTAATTTAAAAACAGTAATCCTTATCAATTCTAAACAAACTAAGCTCATGCTTCCAAAGAATTAATGTTCGCATGTATGTATACATTGATTCTCGCAGATTTACGAGACCCAAGGTAAACTGAAGGTGCTCTATTGATTCTATCCATGTTGAAACTCTACCGAATTTGAAATAAACATTTTTCCAGTTAAAAAAATCAAAACAGGGTGTATATGCAGTTTTTACATACGTTCTTAATATCATTTGCAGAACAGAAAAATGTAAACTCGAAATTTAGGAACATGAATAAAAATTGAAATTAAGCGTACAGTCCAGTCTTTAAATTACATTACAATGAAAGCACAAGAAATACAGGGAGGGGGTTATAACTTGACTGCCACTATACACTTTCCATAATGAAGGAAACTAAAATATAAAATTCTAACGAATTTGCAGACTCGAAGCTCTCTTGAAGCCTTACGTTTGAGTCTTCTCTTTGGAATCTGTAAAACACCCCATTTGTTTGAGTGTTATGAAACTACCAGAACCAAACTGACCATGGGAAGGTCAATTTTAATTCTGATAATGCTTGTGCTCAAACCATATTACCTGGCAGAATTATTTATGCACTTTCTCAGGGTGAATGTGATCATAAAAGGATCAATTCGCCTCTGGACTTGTCATTTATATACTTGGGACCTTTAGTTCGTATTAATTCCTTGACTTGATCATTTAGGCATTTTTGTGAGAATAAATCTGATCATATTGAAGGATTCAGATCCCTTTCTCTAAGGGGCCTTTTAATTACCCACTCCATATCCGTAAGGGTGATTTTTAGCACCCTATGCTACTGTTTATGCACTACCAAGGGGGTGAATTTGACTATTTAAAAGTCAGATTTATCTACCCTAGTGCTAATACTAACATAATTCTAAACTATATAGAAACTTGCTTATTTAGGCATTTTTTAGAGGATGAATCTGACCATTCAAAGGTTCAGATACCTCACTCTAATGCCTTTCTTAATTACATATTTCCTACCCTTTAAAAGGGTAAACTTAATCCAACCATACTAATGTTTGTGCACTACTAAGGGGTGAATTTGACTATTAAGAAGTCATATTCATCTACCCTAGTGCCAATATCCTAAACCATCTAGAGACTTGCTTGTTGAATCTCTTTATTGACCAAAGAGACCCAATTGAAAGACTATTTTCTGCACACTTATAGAAAGAACCTGACCATAGAAGAGGTCAGATTCAACATCCAAGTGCAGATTATTCCACTAATGGACTAACATAAAACCGATATCCCATGATACTCAATACATTTTTAGCCAACTTAAAATCAAAACAGAACAATCTTAAGGATTTAGATATTACAACATATATTCAGATTCCTTAACATCTTATCAACTAAATATTACTTCAGATTCATAGACCAAGAACAAAGAAGAAGATTCAGCCTTGACATAATCTAACAAACAAATAACAAGAATCAAGCATTTGGCATCAAACTAACAACAAATTCTGAGTATAACAATTTCATTTCAGTTCATTGTTACATACCTCTTTTCGAAGAGAAAATAACAAAGATCCTGACCAAATAAAGGTCAGGCAGACAGTAAAAATAGCTAAGATGGAGACAGGCTCAGTAGCAGCAAACAGAAACACAAAGAACTAAACCCCAGCTCCACAAACCAAACCAGAGGGATTTCAGAAAAGGAATCAGAAACAGATCAAAGAAAGCCACCCCACTGAGAAAAACCCCAGAAACCTTCAAGAGTCCTTGAGAAAACAGATTCCTTTCTACTTATTTGTTTTGGACATTTTGAATAATGAACTATTCTGATTTTTTCCCAGTATTTAGTAAAAAAAACAGTTGCAGAGTGAATTCTGAGAGTGTTCCCCCAAAAATCTCTGATCCCCCCTTAGTCTAAAGGGAAAAGGTCTATTTATAGAATATTTGGGAATGGGGGTATCCTATGGTATATTCCCATTTCAAGAGCTGAAATAGTACACAGGGCAGCTGTCACCCTTATCCTTTTGGGACAGTTGTCCCTTATCAGAACATTCCAGCCCTAAAAAAAGACCTTTCTACCCTTAAAAATCTGATTTCTTAACCTACAATACCTAATATGCCCCTTGAAGTCTCTGAAATTACCATTAGGTAACCAGGGTTAGACTGGCTTGGGTTATTGTTTAACTATAGTTAACTAACACTAGTTAGGTCCCTTTAGGTTACAACTAGTTGTTCTTAACTAAGGTTGAGTTAATTAATTAAAGGTTAGTTGATTAAATGCCTGGAGTTGGCTTTCATACTACTTACTATGTTTAAGTCATTTAATAAATAATTTAATTAAACTTAATGGAGGTTAGTCAACTCAGTTCTCTTAACTTAGGTTAAATGAATCTGTTTTAGTCCATTAACCTCAAACTAATTGTTTTAAACAGATTTTATTTTTAGTTAAATACTTAAGAAGCTACCTAAGTTAATTTCTAGATTGAAGAAGTTGGAATCATTTAAATGTGAGACTAAGTGAATCAATTATTCTGAAGCTTAGTTAACTCAAATGCACAATTGAACCTAACTAGTTGTCTTAGATCAATTAAAAGAAATAATTAAGTTGTTAGACCTAACTAATTAGGGTGCTTAATCCCTACTAAACTAAAACTGGTTTAAGAAGTTGATTAGGTGTTGGCTAATTATTAAGCCTTGGTTAAATGATTTATTTTAGTTAATTAGTCCTAAACTAATTACCTTAGGCAGATCTTAGGACTTAATTAGTTGTTTAAGAGACTATTAGACTAGGTTAATCTATTATACAAGTGATCATGGGGAAATTATTGTTGACTAAGTTAGTTTTGATAAGTCTAGCTTAAACCCTGACCAAACCCTATTTAGAACTGAGTTTTTTAGCCTAATTGGTTGATTAGTTTCAGGTTAATTAATTACTTTAGATTAATTAGGTTGAACTTCTTAGACTTAGTCAATTGTATTATTACTTAGTTCAAATGTACACTTAATTAATCGCACATAAGTGTCTCTTCATTAGCTAATTAAACTATTACTTGATTGGTTAAAATCGATTAAAACTAAAGTTGAAACCAAAAGAAAGAAAGTAAAAAAACAAGACAGAAAGTATAATTAGTATAGGCCTGCCTATTCAACAAACAAAACTAACAATTCAATTAAAACAAACATCATGTTACTTAAACAGAAAGGTTCATGAACTCCTAAACCAGATTAGTAATCAATCCTTAAAGCGAGAAACTTAATAGTTGAGGGAAAATGGGGAAAGAAGGGGGGAAAATAGTCTGGGAGGAAATAATAATCTCCAACCAGTGAACAATTTAGACAATAAGGTACAGATCAGGTACGCATGCATATTTAGAACTAAACAGGCCAAGAAAAGAAGATATTCAACAAAAAACCAAACTCGAACCAACGATTTCAAGCTAATCGGCTAAAATAGCATAAATCTAAAATGGTTTTTATACCTTTGACGCATGCATTTTTAAAGATCTAAACTAAATCAAGAACAAACAAATGATATATGAGAACAGTACAACATAAACACATGTATCAAACAGTGAGGCATGCGATTTTATTTTTTTCTAAAAATGAAGAAATGTCAGAAAAGAAAAGATAGGGGGGAAGGGATACCCGCGGGGTGCTGACAGATTCCGAAAGGGTTTGGAAATGATCCAAACCCACATGAATCAACAGCTCTCATCAAGAGTTGTTGACTCATGTAGATTTGAACCATTGATTGTTCTGAATCGATTTGATAATAGGAAACTAGGTTTTCTGCCTTTCTTAGATCTGAAATTGAAGATACTCGAGCGGGTTTTTAGGGAAACTGATGGTGGGATGGGGTTAAGGGTGAGGAGAGGATCATAGGGTGAAAGTTTGGGGTGGTTCGGAGGTCGTCCGCCACCAGTAGGCGATTTCCGGTGGGCAGAACACGGTAGGAATCCTAGGCGGTACGAGTTTCTTTTGAGAGAAGAGAGAGAGAGACGGACCAAGGGGAGGGGGGTTAGACTTTTTAAGTGAATGGGGGGGGTTAGGGTTTAGTTTGGACATTTATATAGTTGGGGATTTGGTAGTTCTCAGCCGTTGGATCTAGAAAGATCAACGACTGAGATTTAGCATCTCTTAAACGGTGTCGTTTTGGGTACTGGGTTTGGGCAGGCCGGGAAAGGGGTTTGGGCTGGAGTGTATTGTGTATAGAGAAGGGGTTTGGTCCTGGGTAGTTTTGGCCCAGGTCCGATTTTAATCCCCTTTAATTAACTAAACCAATTAAATAAATTAAATTCAAATCTAATTTAATCCAAGGAATGTAGTCATTAATTTAAACCTTATTTATTTTCCTAATTAAATCCATGATTTATCGAATAAAAGATGATTAGTTTTTAATAATTAATTATTAAAACTACATTACGTAAAGTAAGCATCATTCGTCTATTATTTAGTTAACTATAACTTTATAATTCCTTGATAATAATGATGCGCCTAATTTTCGCAAGTTTAAATAATTTTAAAGGATGAATTATGAATATGCAATGCAAAATAAATTCACAATTAACACTAAATTCAACAAAAATCTGTGAAATTAATTTATTTTATCGAATTTTTTAGGAGCATATGGTGGGTAAAAAAATGAAATTTACTTATTCATATGTTCCATTGTGAAGAGTTTTTGAAAAGTTTGATCGAACCCTGCTTCAAGGTTGCCTACATATCCTTGGCTATAAAGGAATCAGGTCAGTGTAGTTCTGCAAGTTTTGGTAGCTGGGACTACTGGGTAGCTGTGATTTCACTGCGGCTGTTGTGCTGCTGTTACTGCTTGCTCAGCTCCTTATTACACCAAAATCAAAGTGCAAAAGACTAAACTAAACCTATCAGCTACGAGTTACAAGATTCCTATCTATGAGTCTTTTGAAGCTTGATATTGAGTCTTGGTTGTTTCTTCACGCAGACTTTGATCTGAATCTTGNCAAGTTTTGGTAGCTGGGACTACCGAGTAACTGTGTTTTCACTGCGGTTGCTGCTGTTACTGCTGCTAATCTCCTTATCACACCTAAGTACAAAACGGAGGACTAACTAAAACCTATCAGCTGCTAAATTACAAGATTCATATCTAGGACTTGGTCTTGAGCCTTGATCTTTTGTTGATTCTGACCTGGATCCTGATGCTTGTTAGTCGCAGATGCTGGTTTTGTCTTGTCGTTCCTCGGATCAAAGCAGGACATACTGGACAGATGACTTCAATCTCGTCCTGAATAGTCCACATCTTCCCCATTTATGCACTTTTGGATTCGATCTTCTCTTTCTTCTTTTTGTTTTGTTATTTCAGATCGAAACTTCTTTCTTTTGGTCGTCTCGAGTTCCAATGTTCTAGAAACGTAATCTGCACAGAATCAAAACAAAATTTCGAGAATCAAAACAAACTAACGGAATTTTCTGCCCCAGTTTTTACAAGGAAAATTTCGTGAGTTATTGTAATAAAATCTATGCTATCTTATTATTGAAAGCAATAAAGGGCCGGGAACTGTGTACCTGGAGTGAATGCAGACTAGGGGGTGAATACCCTATGCCTAAAGGTGAAATCAACTAGGGATTGGAGGCCCTATGTTGGAAAAGATCGACAGCTCGCGTTGTCTTCAAGAAGAGATCACCAGGTTATGCTGGTGTCTGGGGAAGGATCAAAAGGTTGTGCTATTGTCAGGAAGATTGCCGGGTTATGCCGATGTCCGGGGAGGTCAAAAGGTTATGATAATTCCTGAAAAAGAGATTACTGGGTTATGCCAGTGTCCGAAGATGATCAACAAGTTATGGTGTTGTCAGGAAGATCACCGGGTTATGCCGGTGTTCGGAGAGGTCAACAGGTTACGCTGTTGCCTGGGGAAAAGATATCACTGGGTTTATGCCAGTGTCTTGAGAAGAAACGATCACCGGGTTATGCTGGTGTTTGGAGAGGTCAACAGGTCATGCTGCTGCCTGGGGAAAAGGGAGCGATCAACAGGTTATGTTGTTGTTAGAAAGAGATCGACAGGTTATGCCGGTGTCTGGAAAGGTCAACAGGTTATGTTGTCGCCTGGGGAAAAGGGAGTGATCAAAAGGTTATGTTGTTGTCAGAAAGATCACCAGGTTATGCCAGTGTCTGGAAAGATCAACAGGTTATGCTGTTGCCTGGGGAAAAGGGAGTGATAAACAGGTTATGTTGCTGTCAGAAAGATCATCAGGTTATGCCGGTGTCTGGAAAGGTCAATAGGTTAAGTTGTCGCCTGGGGAAAAGGGAGTGATCAACAGGTTATGCTGCTGTCAGAAAGATCACCAGGTTATGCCGGTGTCTGGAAAGGTCAACAGGCTATGTTGTCGCCTGGGGAAAAGGGAGTGATCAACAGGTTCTGCTATTGTCAGAAAGAGATCGCCAGGTTATACCGGTGTCTGGAAAGGTCAACAGGTTATGCCGGTGCCTGGGGGAAAGGGAGTGATCAATAGGTTATGCTGCTGTCAGAAAGATCACCAGGTTATGACGGTGTCTGGAAAGGTCAACAAGTTATGCTGTCGCCTGGGGAAAAGGGAGTGATCAACAGGTTATGCTGCTGTCAGAAAGATCACCAGGTTATGCCGGTGTCTGGAAAGGTCAACAAGTTATGCTGTCGCCTGGGGAAAAGGGAGTGATCAACAGGTTATGCTGCTGTCAGAAAGATCACCAGGTTATGCCGGTGTCTGGAAAGGTCAACAGGTTATGTTGTTGCCTAGGGAAAAGGGATCACTGGGGTTATGCCAATGTCTGTTTGGGTGCGGGACCCTATGTTGGCATCAACTGAGGACTGGGATATCCTTGGTTGGAAAATGTTTGGCCAGGGGTTGAGGACGCTATGCTACTTTTAGGGTCGCATCATATTCAACTTCATTTCTTCTTCTTTTTTTCTTACGCGGGAAAAGATTTTTTTGAGGAAACTTCCCTTTCTTTGGAGTCAATGCTGCAGAGTTCCTCCTAGCTCTTGCGCGATTCCTTTTTATTGCATCTACCTTTTGCACGGTTGCTTTTGCACATGTTTCCTATTTTCAAGCAAAGAACAATTCGTTAGTTTGAAACGGTGGTTGGTTTCGCGGCCTTGATTTTCAACTGCTTGATCTCAGTTCTTTTGATGAATATCTCAACCACTTGCTTGCTTATTTGCTTGCTCGGTATTGGGTTTCATCTCTAATATCGGGGGCCTTGGCTTTCCAGGTTTCGCCACGACGATCGGTCATGTGGGACCTAACATTTACTTTGCCTTTGTAGGCGTTTCACTTGTTTTTTTGTTTTGATTTCCAGAGTATCAAGGGGAATCTTTGGTCCTTAAATTCTGCTACGACGGTTAGTCGTGTAGGACTTAACCTTTCCAACTCAATTTCGCCTTTATTGGTTTTTCATTCCTGGCTTTTCTTCCAACTGTAACTTTAGGTCATTTGGAATATTTCGGCTTTTCAGACCTTGCCAAGATGGTCAGCCACGCGGGGCTCAACCTTTCAACTTCAATCTCCTTTATAGGCACTTTAATTTGATTTTCTCCCTTCAAGGGTTTTGAGTTTGAAGTATCGGCTGCTTTGGCTAGTTGAGATTGACTCGATGCCTCTGACGAGGCTGGGTTCCTTTTGCATATCGACCCGTGTCAAATGAGATCCCTGTAAATCAGTCTTGCCATCTTTTCTTTGCTTTAGTTTCGGGACAGAGTTAGGCCGAAAGGGATTCAAAAGAAAAATAAACGACAGAATGGACAACGAATTTAAACAAGAGGTGTCCCTTTCGGGGAAAAGAAAGAAGGACTTATCTGGAGTGTATGCGGACTTCAAAGAACATGACATGCCCTTTGGACTGGATGCCTGATCCGTGTAAAACCGTCCGACTCTCAGAAATTCATCACAAATATTACCTTGAGATTGGGAAACCTTGCCCCAAATTGTGTCCATGTCAGTGACCCATTATCCTTTTCGATCAGTGGCGCCCTTTGCGGGTTTTCACCAACTAACCTCTCTCATTTCTCTTCTTACTGTCACCTTGTAGTGCTCTTTGCGAGTTTTCACTAACAAGACTCTCTCATTTTCAATTTCTCTACTCACCGTCGCCTTACAGTGCTCGTATAGGTTTTCGCCGATAAGACTCTCTCATTTTGTTTCTCTCATTGCTTGTATCTGCTCCGCACAAGTGTATCTTCCAATTTTGGACATCTTTGCTGATTGATCGGAAGGACTTGAATAGGATTTTTGGTGAAAAGAATTTGTATTGAATTACAACTTTGGAACCTTTTATGCGAAAATGTCGTTGAATCATAACATCTGCCCCAGCTTAAACTCTTGGGGAAATGTGAAATTTTATTTTGGTGTGACTGAACCCCATGGAGAGGCTGCCTATGTATCCTTTCGGAATCAAGTCGAACGTAGTTCAGGAAAAGTAACCGGTTCAAAGGGTTTGCAAAAGGGTTAATGTTGTTTAGGTAGCGATAATGAAAGCCTTCGTCATCCCAACCGGAGAACACTTGCAAATATATAGAGGATCAAACATAGTATTTTTTGACGGCATCTGCGTTGACAGCCGTTTCGGGGTCATTTCCTTTGATGTCCCTCAGGTATAACGCTCCTTTTGGTAGCAATTTCCTTATGATGTACGGACCTTTCCAATTTGGGGCGAATTTTCCTTTCGCTTCTTCGAGGTGCGGGAGGATACGTCTTAAAACAAGTTTCCCTAACTCGAAGTTCCTAGGTCGCACTTTCTTGTTGTAAGCGCGGGCCATTCTTTGCTGGTATAATTGTCTGTGGCCTACTGCGGCCATTCTTTTCTCACCAATCAGAGTTAATTGCTCCAGTCGGGTCTTGAACCACTCATTGTCTTCAATTTCTGCTTCGACAATAACCTGAAGGGAAGGAATTCAACTTCAGCGGGTATTACAGCTTCAATGCTATAAACCAATAGGTAAGGGGTAGCTCTCACGGATGTACGCACGGTCGTGCGGTATCCCAACAATGCAAAAGGCAACTTTTCATGCCATTGTCTAGATGTTTGAATCATTTTCCTGAGAATTTTCTTGATGTTTTTGTTTGCTGCTTCAACGGTGCCATTTGCTTTGGGCCGGTAAGGGGTCGAGTTGCGGTGTGTTATTTGGAACTGTTCACACACCTCTCTCATCAAGTTACTGTTTAGATTTGCGGCGTTGTCGGTAATGATAATTTTTGGGATACCAAAACGACAGATGATATTAGTGTGCACGAAATCCACCACCACTTTCTTAGTGACAACTTTGAACGTGACGACCTCGACCAATTTCACGAAATAGTCGATAGCAACCAAGATGAATATGTGCCTGTTTGAGGCCCTTGGCTCGATTGTCCCAATGACATCCATTCCCCAAGCAACAAATGGCCAGGGCGCCGACATAGGATGCAGTTCTAAAGGTGGCGCATGGATTAGGTCACCATGTATTTGACACTTATGGAACTTCCGGACGAAACCGAAAAAATCTTTCTCCATGGTCATCCAATAATATCCAGCCCGCAAAATTTTCTTCGCGAGGACGTACCCATTCATGTGGGTACCGAATACTCCTGAGTGGATCTCGCCCATGATCTTTTCGGCTTCTTTGGTGTCTACACATCTTAACAAATTTAGATCGGATGTCCTTTTATACAGTATTTCCCCACTTAGGAAGAAACTGCTGGCGAGCCTTCGGATGGTTCTCTTTTGGTCCCCGTTGGCCTGCTCGAGATATTCTTTTGTCTTCAAAAATCTTTTAATATCATAATACCATGGTTGGACATCGGACTCTACTTCGACCGTGTTGCAGTAACCATGTCTCTCCTTGATTTGGATCTCCAATGGGTCTATGCGAACATTACCTGGATAGGGTAGCATTGCAGCTAGGGTGGCCAAGGCATCAGCTAACTCATTGTGGCACCGAGGAATATACCTGAACTCGACGGTTTTGAATCGTTTACTAAGATTCTCCACATGCTGCCTGTAGGGAAGGAGTTTAACATCTCGAGTTTCCCACTCTCCCTGAGCCTGCTTAATGACCCAATCGGAGTCCCCCATGATTAACAACTCTTCTACATCCATGTCAACGGCTATGTTCATGCCCATTATACAAGCTTCATATTCAGCAGTATTGTTTGTGCAGAAGAAACGGAGGCGGGCCGTGGCTGGGTAGTGTTGTCCCGCGGGTGAAATCAAGATTGCCCCTATCCCGATACCTTTCGCATAGGCTGCCCCGTCGAAGAACATTTTCCAGGTGGCAGTGCCTTCTGAGATTACTTCGATGGAATTGATTTTTTCATCCGGAAAATAAGTGCTCAAGGGCTGGTATTCATCATTGACCAGATTTTCAGCTAGATGATCGGCCAATGCTTGAGCTTTCATAGCCATGCGAGTGACATAGACAATATCGAACTCTGTGAGCAAGATTTGCCATTTGGCTAACCTCCCGATGGGCATTGGCTTTTGGAATATGTACTTCAAAGGATCCAGCCTTGTGATGAGGTAGGTGGTATAAGCAAGCAGATAATGTCTGAGCTTTTGAGCCACCCAAGTTAGAGCGCAGCAAGTCCTTTCTAACTGAGAATACTTGGCCGCATAGTTTGTGAAATTCTTACTTAAGTAATAAATGGCTTGCTCTTTCTTCCCGGTTGCATCGTGTTGCTCGAGAACACACCCAAAGGAATTTTCTAGCACCGTCAGGTATAGGATCAAAGGCCACCCTGGTTCTGGTGGGACTAACACTGGAGGATTTGACAGATATTCTTTGATCTTGTCAAAAGAGCCCCGGCACTCGTCTGTCCATTCGATGGCCGCATCTTTTTTTAATAGCTTGAATATAGGCTCGCATATAGAGGTCAACTGATCGATGAACCTGGTGATGTAATTCAACCTACCCAATAGACTCATGACTTCCTTCTTGGTTCTGGGGGGTGGGAGATTCCGGATGGATTTTATCTTTGTTGGATCCAGCTCGATGCCCCGTCGACTGACTATAAATCCCAGTAATTTTCCGGATGGAACTCCGAAAGCGCATTTGGCCGGATTTAACTTCAAATTATATCTTCGCAGGCATTTGAAGAATTTCCTCTAATGCTGCACATGGTTATTTTGGGTTATGTACTTAATGATCACATCATCCACGTACACCTCAATATCCTGATGCATCATGTCGTAAAATATGGCGGTCATGGCCCTCATATAAGTAGCCCCAACGTTCTTTAAACCAAACGGCATGACCCGGTAACAGTATGTTCCCCAGGGTGTAGTGAAGGCTGTCTTTTCTGCATCTTCTTCATCCATCAACACCTGGTGATATCCGGCATAGCAATCGACAAAAGATTCTACCTCATGTTTGGCACAATTGTACACTAAGATGTGTATGTTTGGCAGCGGAAAATTATCTTTGGGACTGGGTTTATTTAGATCCCGGTAGTCGACACATACCCGGACCTTTCCGTCCTTTTTAGGCACAGAAACCACATTGGCTAGTCAGGTGGTGTATTGGACCACTCGAATTACTCCAGCCTTTAGTTGTTTAATGACCTCTTCTTTGATCTTGTCACTCATGTATGTTTTGAACTTCCTCTGCTTTTGTTGGACTGGTGGATGACCGGGGTAGGTTGGCAATTTGTGCACCACCAAGTCCATACTTAGTCCGGGCATGTCGTCGTAGGACCAAGCAAATACGTCCTTGAATTCTAATAGGAGTTGAATCAAGGCGTCTTTAGTATTTTCATCCTCATGGACGCTTATCATGGTTTCTCGAATCTCTTCTTCACTGCCCAAGTTAGCGGGTTCCGTTTCGTTTAAGTTTGGCTTAGGCTTATTCTCGAATTGTTCTAATTCTCGATTTATTTCCCTAAAAGCCTCTTCTTCATCATATTCCAGTTCTTGATTCATTATTTCGAGGTTAGACGACGTATTAGGATCAGAGCAGGAAGTCCGCAAGCATGTCATGTTTTTTAAAGCCGCATTATTAGGACTGAAAAAATAAGAAAAGTAAACAAAAATCAGAAAGAATAGTAGACGATGAAATTTTGATTTCATTTCATTGAATTTGAACATAGGAGGGTTTACATCGAAATTTAAAGGCAAGAATTTAAAACTTGAGTTCCACCCTGAAATAACTCATAGTGCAGAAAGGATGGACAAAGCTGAACTACCGAGACTCCCGTCGGACGGGGAATGGAGTAGCCTCCCAGTTTTGCAACTTGGCATCAGGTCCCATATACTGTACTTCGGCAGTGCTGGAGCCCTCTCCTGGTTGGACCATATGGGCCTCATACAACATTTGCCTCATTGCTCCGCATATTTCTTCTATTTCTTCGGCCGTGAAAACCTCTTCTTCTTCTTCCACGTATTTTGGCTTGGTAAATGATGCGGTGATATGTGGGATTGGCTGAGGCAATACCCAACCATTTTTCTTGCGTTGGTCAGCCCATTGTTCATCGTCTGGGGTAGCTTGAAACCCTATGCCGAAAAACTTTTTATTGGCAGGCGAAGTGACAGGTTCTTTAATGCCTTGCAAGGACATCCCGAGCCCTTTTCCGGGTGTGTACCCATGTTTGATCATGTCGTTGGCGACCATAATTGATGTGTTTGAGAGGAAGGGTTGAGGGCATGGGGTTCCTTCCTCATGTTGGTCCGCAACCACAATCTCAAAAGCCTGGTAGACTATGTACTCGCTGCCCTCTCTTGCTTCCAGGCATGGGGCTAACGGGTCCCTGTAAATGGATTGCTCGTCTTCCCCATGGACCACGATTTCCTGGTCCTCATATTCGAACTTAACTATCTGGTGGAGAATGGATGGCACTGCCCCCGCCGCATGGATCCAAGGCCTTCCCAAGAGATAAGTGTAGGAAGTATCCATATCCATGACCTGGAATGTTACTTCGAAGTCTACATTGCCGATTGTCAAAACCAAATCAATCTCCCCGATCGTGTCTCTTTTGATACCATCGAATGCACGGACGCACACATTGTTGGGCTTGATTCTTTCAGTCTCGATCTCCATTCTTTGTAAGGTTGATAGAGGGCAAATGTCAACCCCACACCCACCGTCCATCATAACTCTCTTCACGTAGTAACCTTCACATTTAACAGTTAGGTGGAGAGCTTTGTTGTGGGTGGCCCCCTCCGGGGGAAAATCATTCTTGCCGGACGAAATCCGGTTGACCTCAAAAAATCGTTCTGCCATCCTCTCCATTTGCTCGACCGTGGTGTTGGTCGGAACGCATGCTTCATTGAGGGTTTTGATCAGGATCTTCTTATGCTCGCTTAAATTCACCAGCAAGGATAGAAGCGAGACCTGGGCGGGGGATTTCCTGAGCTCCTTGATTATGGCGTATTCAAAGGTTTTCATATTCTTGAAGAATTCTTCTGCCTCTCCAGCACTGATCGGCCTTTTGGGCGGAAAGCATTTCAACTTGCTTTTGTTTAGCTCTTCCGGGTCGAGGTATTTCTCTGAAGAGTTTATATCGCATGTTTCCCCGGTAATCTCTTTCCCTTTGTATGTCACCACCGTCCGGCGATAATTCCATGGGACGGCAGTAGTATTCTTTATGGGAGTTTGCAACGCGCGGCTAATAATCACGGGCTCATTCAGCCTGGGTGAAATTATTTGCCCCCGCCGCATACGTCCCCTTCGGGACATATATTTTTGAGCCATTCATTATTTCCCTGTTGAATTTTAACCTTCTGGGAGGGCTCAAAACACGTTGTTCTTTCCTGTGTGCCTTGGGGATGTAAAGGACAGCATATTTAGAGGGTCCCTTATTTGTCCCAGTCTCAGTCTGTTCTGTGACCTGGGGAACGGGGTTACTCTTTCTCATCTCCTTGGCAGGATTGGGTGCCGTCTTGGGTTTTCTTTCTACGTCTACGATGGCAATGATGGCCTTTAGAGCTGGATCGAAATCCTGGTCCTCGCGAATCATGCCGATGACGGGCCCATGATTGTGAGCGGGCAGCGGATAGTTTGTCACATTGGGAGCTTCTTCGTCCCTTAAAACCACTTTGTTTTGTTCTATAAGGCTTTCCACGGCCCTTTTGAGGGTCCAACAGTCCTCCGTGTCGTGCCCTTCTTCTCCAGAATGGTAAGCACAACTGGTACCCCGTCTATATGATGGTGATTGGGGATTCTGCCCATTTGGAGGTACGGTTTGCAGGAGCCCCATTTGGACCAACTTTTGGGAAGAGGCTGGAATACGGCTCTCCGATGGGAGTGAAATTAAGTATCCTTGGTGGCTCTCTGGGGTATTCATTGTACGGGTAGCTGTTTTGAGGCGGGCATTGATTATATGGAGCTGAGGGACGATGGTTATTTTTTGGGGATGGAGTTCTATTCTGATTGTATTGTTGTGGCGGCCTGGGATGTGGCTGAGCGTTCATTACCGCATAGGGAAAAGGGGGCGAAGCATAAGCTTTATCTTCGTGAGGATAGTAATGTTGGGAAGCTTTAGGAAATGGGCGGGGGTATTATCGAGGTTTCCTGACATCGGAAACCATCATGGCCGCTTCTTCTTTCTTTTTCCTGCTGGCCGCAACACCGGATCCGCTTTGGATGGCCTGAGAGGTCGCTCTTATGGCAAATTGGCTCAGGATACGACCAGTTTTTAGCCCGTTCTCCACCATTTCTCCAATTTTAATTGCTTTCGCGAATGGTTTGCCCATGGCGGACATCATATTTTGGAAATAATCAGCTTCTTGTACTTGTAGAAAAATGCTAACCATTTCAACCTCATCCATCAGAGGTCTGACGCTGGAGGCTTGCTCATTCCATTTGATGGCGTACTCCCTGAAACTCTCTGAGGGTTTCTTTTTGAGATTGGATAGTGAGTTCCTATCAGGAGCGATGTCCACATTGTATTGGAATTGTCGGACAAAGTCCCGGGCCAAGTCATCCCATATGTGCCAACGGGATATATCCTTTTCCATGTACCATTCTGATGCAATTCCCATCAAACTTTCACCAAAATATGCCATGAGAAGTTCCTCCTTCCCACCTACTCCCCTGAGCTAGTTGCAGTACCTTTTCAGATGAGTTATGGGGTCTCCATGTCTGTCATATTTTTTGAACTAGGGGGTTTTGAATCCGAGAGGCAGATGGACGTGCGGGAACATGCACAAATCTTTATCGGAGACACTTTTCTGCCTGCTAGCCCCTGTATATTTTTTAGGCTCTGTTCAATACTCTTCATTTTCCGAGTTATTTCTTCGTTCTCGAAGCTTTTCTTATCCTGTCCCAAAGTGAACTCGGGCTGAGTTTGTTGGGGATATGCATTGGGAGTAGCATGAACGCCATCCTGATGGACGGATGGTGTTTGGAATGTGAATGTCGGCGGCTCGAAACTTGGCCCGGAGATAGTTGGTGGGGTCGTGGCATAGATTGGTGGTGCGGTGAAAATGTTGGAAGACACATCAGAAAACAAGGCCTGGGGGCGAACCTCAGAAGGCCTTCCGGCAAAGTGAGTCGACATAGTTGGATATCCAAATGGCGTGGCCGGGAATGCTTATGGGGATGTTGGACATCCCTCCTGCCCTGGGGTTTATTTTTGGGAAACCCGGGATGGTACTGGGTGCTTCCCTACCCTTGGACCATGCGTCCCACATTTCTGGCATGCGGCAACGCAGAGTCCTGTTCTCTTCAGCTGTTGCGGACTCAGATGTTGGGATGACTGGATTTAGGTCTTCCATGGTGGAGTTGACGATTTGCATGTGACTTTCAGATGTCATTTCTATGCTCCCTTTTGATCTAGTGAAGTAAGGATGGGAAGCCAGGTTACCGCAAAACCAACCACCTTAAAATACCTTTAGATTGAACTAACAAAACGTTAGTTTAAAACATTTATCACATAGGCAAATCGCACGTACGGGGTATGCAATGCACCTGATGCCTTTCTATATGTCTTTGCCACAGTTGTGTATTTCATCCCGGCTTTATCTCTTGGTTTATTTTTCTTTCTGTTATTATTTTTTCTTTTCCTTTGTTATTGCTTTTGCTTTTTATTCCTCGCTCGGTTTCCTTTCTTATGGTTATGATCGAATCCTATGTGGATTACCTACGTATCACGGCGCCGCGTGAATCAGATCATCACGTAGTTCATGCTAGCAAAACCCAAAGAGATGCATATATCATTTTCTAAAGGCTTCATTCCAAAAATTTCCATTCATTAAATAAACACTTTTGATTACAGAAAATTAACAGCCCATTTTTGGAATTACAGAGTTTGCAAAACAGACTTGACACATATTTTCGAAAATATAAAGACTACTGTGGACTCAACATATGACTACGACTAGAAAATGAAGTACAGAATCGAAAATATCAAGAATACATTAGTGCTTCTGTTGCTCCAGGGGCCGGTGGGGCATCATTCGGCCTTGCCACGGGCCTGCGTGTTATGTTTTGTCGGAGGCGGTAAAGGTCGTCCATTATCTTGTGGACGAAGATCATAACTGCTGAGAAGAAAGTGGTCTGAGTCATATCTTCGCATTCCTGACATCTGGTGACGATGTAGTCAGCTATCTCTTGGACCCTTCGCCTGATAATACCCTTCTCTTGAAGCAGGCGCCCGATTTGTTGGGATCTCGCTTGTAAAGTTTGGACATCTTTGTGACTCTGTTCTTGCCATTGTTGCAACTCTTTTTCTAACCGAGCCATCATGGCATAGCACTGTTCCCTCTCTGTTTTAAACCTTTTTGCCTGTTTGGCCATCTCGTTCTCGACGGCGGCCAATTTTTCTTTCAAGCCTACGACTTCCTGGTCATATTTCCTTTTTAGTCTTTGAACAAATTCTGTTCTTTCTTCTGCACGTCTCGTCAATCTTGCCCGAAATTCGGCCAGTTATTCTTCAGATTTGTCTAAATCATTCCCATAGCTACATACTTTATGCCTTAGGCTGTTTATAAGCCATTCATCGGTCCTGCTTCTCTCTGGGTTCTCAGCGGCTGTTTTCAGTTCCTGCATCTGGGCCCGGAGGAATTCATTTTCTTGGGCTAATCTATTTTTCTCCCCTTCGATCGAGGCAGTATGTAGAATGTTTTCGAACTTGATTTCCCTAACCTAGGCCTCCAATTTGTTTATGGTGTCTCGGTAGTTGTTCTCTTTTTCTAACCAAGCCCAATGCTCTTGAGTTTGCTTGGAGAATTATTGTACATGGGGTCTCTTTGCGGGTCGTTCTTGCTCTTGATGCTCCCTGCCTCTTACATCGTACCAAGAGGTGTAGACGGATTCCACTTCCCCTTTGGATAAGTCTCTCACTCGAGTTTGAGGTTCTAAAAACCTGCACTCATTCCAAATTTGACGGACCCTGCCTTCAGGAAATACAACTCTTGGGCATAACTCGATGGCTTGTTGGCTTAAATCCTCGTCATGGGAACACCATGTTGCCTCCCCAACTGGCGTAAGACCCGGTGCGGGGCATATGGATGAATGCTTCGCAGGCCCATTAATAGGAGATAGCAAACCTCAACAGACATATTGATAACCTCGTTGAGAGGGAGCCACCCGAACGTCCACTCAATTTGTTTGGCAGTCAGTGAGATCAAGTATGAGTGCCAGGCTTCCGTTCCTTCAGGGAATTGGTGGCCTTTTACCCGAGTACCATGTTCCTCGATGCAGTTCAAACCGGTTAAACCGTAGTTCATGTAGCCCGGGCAGTGACAGAGGTGTTCGATCAGCCAGATTTGTAGGAGCAGGTTGCACCCCTCAAAGAATTTTCCCCCAGATTGGCAAACTGCCAGAGCACGGTAAATCTCGGCTAAGACCATCAATATCAGTGTGCCATTGGAATTTTTAATCATGAAGTCTGCTATTCCCACAAGTCCGATATCTATGCATCCGTCACTTCTTGGGCAGATCAATATGCCCAAGAATGCTACCACAAAAGCTAGCCCCCGACGGGCTTCCCATTTAGCCTGATCTTTGTGAGTTAGACCAGTGTTGTTAGCTCATAACCCTGAGGATCTCCATAACGTCTGTAAAGAAAGTAGAAAGTGCAGAAGACTTCGGACAAGTGTGGGTCTTGGACGTCCCGGCTAATGTTCAACAGATCCAAAAACTTGTGGGGAGTCACCGCCCTTGGTGCCACTGGGTACCCACTTCTGAGATTTCCATTGAGACCAGCACACCCCGATATTTCCTCTAGCGTGGGTGTCAATTCAAAGTCCAAAAAGTGGAATACATTGTGGGCGGGATCCCAGAACGGCACTAGAGCCTCGACGATGTCCAACCTCGGCTTGATCTTTAAAAGGCCAGTAAGTCACCCCTAAAGCTTTTATAACAGACTTTCTACTGGTTTCCCCCAAGTTTCTCCACAACATATGGAGTCCTAGAGGGATTTCCTCGACTGCTTTGAAGGGGATGTTTTCAACTTTATTCATCCTGCACATTCGTTCTTTTTTATTAAGACCACAGAAATTTTTTCGAAAAGTGTCATTTTGGCAAAGAGTTTTGTAATAAAGAAAATGGACCACCTTTTCGATTACGGCCTTTTAAGGCTGTGTTCACGAATTGGGTCGAAATTTAAAGACAAAACACAGGCGGCCATTTTCGCAAAACGGCCTTCTGGCGCCCCACTTGGGCGATCAGGCTATAATGGCGTCATCTAATTTTATTTAGGGCTATATCCGTTTGATTTTGAAAAATGGAGTTGGACCCGATGAGGGTTGCCTACGTATCCCACACCCGTGAGAATCAAACAAAGCGTAGTTCGGGAAAATCCTGACTGACTAAAAATGTACACCCACTCATTTTGTTTTATATATATATATTTCCAGAAATTATGGCGGGGTTTTGGGGTATATACGAGGATTTCAAAACAGGGTGAATTCTCTATTCTACCTCACTCTTGGTTTTTCTGTTCATTTTTTGGTTTAGTCGGTCAATACACAAGATGAGACAAATAAATGCATACGTAGCAAGTAAGATGCATCATGGTAGTCTTTCATTTCGGGTACACCTGTCCTAGATGGACCCAACCACTGCGTTGAGTCCCCTAAGTCAAATGCACATGATGCAAATAAGCGTTCCTACTAGGGATCTGGCATGAGGTTTTGTTATTCTAGGTTTAAACCTGGGGTTTTGTTCTAGACCAGGCTTACCCGAGCGGACAACTCGAGCCGAGGTCGGGGCAGCGTACCGGGAATACAGAAGCTTCACCGGCTTTGCAACTTATCCGTACCTCGTTCTAAAATTTGGATATGACTCTAACATAAAAGAAGTCACACGAAGTGCACACTTCCCAGATGATTTATAAGACCCAGAGAGAAGAGGGTTTTGGCACAATTTATATACAGTTCAGATAATATCAAAGCGGTTAAAAAGAAGCATTTAGCACATTAGGTTCAAACATATAAAATCAGATAATAAAGTCAAATATAACAGCTATTCTAAGCTCGAATTTTGAACCCTGAACCAGAGATTCTGGGTTCCCTTCTCCCCAGCAGAGTCGCCAGAGCTGTCACACCTCCTTTTTTTACTACCCCTGAGTTAATGGAGGGAATAAGGGAGTTTTTCCACTTTAAGTGACATTATTCGGATTTGGGATTTATTATTTATTTCAGAGTCGTCACCCGGATTTTTGACGATGCTCCGGGACACCGTGTTATTTAAAAATCCCAAACCGAGGAATTTTGACTCTGTTTTAATTTATCTGCGACCATAAATCCGAGTAAGGAATTCTGTTAACCCGGGAGAAGGTGTTAGGCATTCCCGAGTTCCGTGGTTCTAGCACGGTCGCTTAACTGTTAATATTTGGCCTAGTTATCTGATTATTTACATGCTTTAAACCTATTGTGCTTTTTAGCCTTTTTTCATTTTTTGGCCGCTTTTATGGGTTTATATTGAAACAAGTCACGATGGATTTCACTTGTTTATTTTTGGACACATTATAACTGTGCCACATGAAATGCACCCGCAATTACAACATGTGATTTTTAATAAAATTTGAATTTGAAGATGGGGACATGAGTTGTCGCACCCGAGTGTAGATTACATAGTCAAGACTATGGTCATGACAGTTTTAAAGTGCCTATTTGAGGCGATGTTTGATTATTTCTTCAGGTTTTTCTATTTGAAATAACATTTTAGTTTTAAAATAAATTAGGATGTTTATGGATTTATCTTGGACAAGTTACGATGGCGTACACTTATTGTTTTTGAACACATGGCAATCACGTCACACGAGATGCACCCGTGGTTGCTATATGCATTTTATTAGTTCTTTGGAGTGAGGGTCGGGGGGCATGAGTTGCCACTCCCGAGTGTAGTTTATGGTAATTTGAGATAATAGTTGATTCTTTATCAAATTTCAATCTAAAGGGCCTGATTTTATCTAGAGGGGTTGTCTAAATAAAGAGAGGAATTCATTAGCCTAAAAGGAAACAATTTTCGGGCTATGGCCATATTTTTCCCCAATTAATCACTTTAGGCCACCCTATGCTTGGCTATTTCTGGACGATTTTTGTTTTTTTACCAACGATGGCAAGTATGGGAATTAGGACGTCCCACATTCGTTCAGATGTGTACACTTAAGAAATTCAGATGTCCAAATATGTTACTTATTAATTCTGATATGGATGGGCAAGATGAAATCACTCTAGTTCTGCCAGAATTTTTTGATTTCTAACAAAGATCATACCACATGCGGTCTTTATTAATTTAGAAACAGTAATCCTTATCAATTCTAAACAAACTAATCTCATGCTTCCAAAGAATTAATGTCCGCATGTATGTATACATTGATTCTCACAGATTTACGAGACCCAAGGTAAACTGTAGGTGATCTACTGATTCTATCCATGTTGAAACTCTACTGAATTTGAATAAATATTTTTCCAGTAAAAAAAAATCCAAACGGGGTGTTTATGCAGTTTTTACATACGTTCTTAATATCATAGGAACATGAATAAAAATTAAAATTAAGCGTACAGTCCAGTCTTTAAATTACATTACAATGAAAGCACAAGAAATATAGGGAGGGGGTTATAACTTGACTGCCACTATACACTTTCCAGAATGAAAGAAACTAAAAAATAAATGTCTAACTGATTTGCTGACTCGAAGCTCTCTTAAAGCCTTACGTTTGAGTCTTCTCTTTGGAATCTGTAAAACACCCCATTTGTTTTAGTGTTATGCAACTACCAGAACCAAACTGGCCATGGGAAGATCAATTTTAATTCTGATAATGCTTGTGCTCAAACCATATTACCTGGCAGAATTATTTATGCACTTTCTCAGGGTGAATGTAATCATAAAAGGATCAATTCGCCTCTGGACTTGTCATTTATATACTTGGGACCTTTAGTCCGTATTAATTCCTTGACTTGATCATTTAGGCATTTTTGTGAGAATAAATCTGATCATATTGAAGGATTCAGATCCCTTTCTCTAAGGGGCCTTTTAATTACCCACTCCATGCCCGTAAGGGTGATTTCTAGCACCCTAGGCTACTGTTTATGCACTACCAAGGGGTGACTTTGACTATTTAAAAGTCTGATTTATCTACCCTAGTGCTAATACTAACATAATTCTAAACTATATATAAACTTGCTTATTTAGGCATTTTTTAGAGGATGAATCTGACCATTCAAAGGTTCAGATTCCTCACTCTAATGCCTTTCTTAATTACATATTTCCTACCCTTTAAAAGGGTAAACTTAAGCCAACCATAGTAATGTTTGTGCACTACTAAGGGGTGAATTTTACTATTAAGAAGTCATATTCATCTACCGTAGTGCCAATATCCTAAACCATCTAGAGACTTGCTTGTTGAATCTCTTTATTGACCAAAGAGACCCAATTGAAAGAATATTTTCTGCACACTTATAGAGAGAACCTGACCATAGAAGAGGTCAGATTCAACATCCAAGTGCAGATTATTCCACTAATGGACTAACATAAAACTGATATTGCATGATACTCAATACATTTTTAACCAACTTAAAATCAAAACAGAACAATCTTACGGATTTAGATATTACAACATATATTCAGATTCTTTAACATCTTATCAACTGAATATTACTTCATATTCATAGACCAAGAACAAAGAAGAAGATTCAGCCTTGACATAATCTCAAAAACATATAACAAGAATCAAGCATTTGGCATCAACCTAACAACAAATTCTGAGTATAACAATTTCATTTAAGTGCATTGTTACATACCTCTTTTCGAAGAGAAAATAACAAAGATCCTGACCAAATAAAGGTCAGGCAAATAGTAAAAATAGTTAAGATGGAGACAGGCTCAGCAGCAGCAAACAGAAACCCAAAGATCTAAACCCTAGCTCCACAAACCAAACCAGAGAGATTTCAGAAAAGGAATCAGAAACATATCAAAGAAAGCCACCCCACTGAGGAAAACCCCAGAAACCTTCAAGAGTCCTTGAGAAAACAGATTCCTTTCTACTGATTTGTTTTGGACATTTTGAATAATGAACTATTCTGATTTTTTTTTTCCAGTATTTAGTAAAAGAAACAGTTGCAGAGTGAATTCTGAGCGTGTTCCCCCAAAAATCTCTGATCCCCCCTTAGTCTAAAGGGAAATGGTCTATTTATAGAATATTTGGGAATGGGGTATCCTATGGTATATTCCCATTTCAAGAGCTGAAATAGTACACAGGGCAGCTGTCACCCTTATCTTTTCTGGACAGCTGCCCCTTTTCAGAACATTCCAGCCCTAGAAAAAGACCTTTCTACCCTTAAAAATCTGATTTCTTAACCTACAATACCTAATATGTCCCTTGTAGTCTCTGGAATTACCATTAGGTAACCAGGGTTAGACTTGCTTGGGTTATTGTTTAACTATAGTTAACTAACACTAGTTAGGTCCCTTTAGGTGACAACTAGTTGTTCTTAACTAAGGTTGAGTTAATTAATTAAAGGTTAGTTGATTAAATGCCTAGAGTTGGCTTTCATACTACTTACTATGTTTAAGTCATTTAATCAACAGTTTAATTAAACTTAATGGAGGTTAGTCAACTCAGTTCTCTTAACTTAGGTTAAATGAATCTGTTTTAGTCCATTAACCTCAAACTAATTGTTTTAAACAGATTTTATTTTTAGTTAAATACTTAAGAAGCTACCTAAGTTAATTTCTAGATTGAAGAAGTTGGAATCATTTAAATGTGAGACTAAGTGAATCAATTATTCTGAAGCTTAGTTAACTCAAATGCACAATTGAACCTAACTAGTTGTCTTAGATCAATTAAAAAAAATAATTAAGTTGTTAGACCTAACTAATTAGGGTGCTTAATCCCTACTGATTTAAAACTGGTTTAAGAAGTTTATTAGGTGTTGGATAATTATTAAGCATTGGTTAAATGATTTGTTTTAGTTAATTATTCCTAAACTAATTACCTTAGGCACATCTTAGGACTTAATTACCTGTTTAAGATACTATTAGACTAGGTTAATCTATTATACAAGTGATCATGGGGGAATTATTGTTAACTAAGTTAGTTTTGATAAGTCTAGGTTAAACCCTGACCAAACACTGTTTTAGAACTGAGTGTTTTAGCCTAATTGGTTGATTAGTTTAAGGTTAATTAATTACTTTAGATTAATTAGCTTGAACTTCTTAGACTTAGTCAATTGTATTATTACTTAGTTCAAATGTACACTTAATTAATCGCACATAAGTGTATCTTCATTATCTAATTAAACTATTACTTGATTGATTAAAATCGATTGAAACTAAAGTTGAAACCAAAAGAAAGTAAGTAAAAAACAAGACAGAAAGTATAACTAGTATAGGCCTGCCTACTCAACAAACAAAACTAACAATTCAATTAAAACAAACATCATGTTACTTAAACAGAAAGGTTCATAAACTCCTAAACCAGATTAGTAATCAATCCTTA
>ML346096.1:24654-72167 GCA_005239505.1 Nicotiana paniculata
GGGGGGGGGGGAACAGTCTGGGAGGAAACAATAATCTCCAACCAGTGAACAATTTAGACAATAAGGTACAGATCAGGTACGCATGCATATTTAGAGAGAGACAAACGAAGGGGAGGGGGTTAGACTTTCTAAGTGAATGGGGGGTTAAGGTTTAGTTTGGACATTTGTATAGTTAGGGATTGGATAGTTCTCAACCGTTGGATCTGGAAAGATCAACGGCTGAGATTTAGCACCTCTTAAACGGTGTCGTTTTGGGTACTGGGTTTGGGCAGGCCGGGTAAGGGGTTTGGGCTGGAGTGTGTTGTGTATAGAGAAGGGGTTTGGGCCTGGGTAGTTTTTGCCCAGGTCCGATTTTAATCCCCTTTAATTAACTAAACCAATTAAATTAATTAAATTCAAATCTAATTTAATCCAAGGAATGTAGTATAATTTAAACCTTATTTATTTACATATTAATCAAGAATAACACGACCAATTCTATATTCCTAACTAAATTCATGATTTATCGAATAAAAGATGATTAGTTTTTAATAATTAATTATTAAAACTACATTACGTAAAGTAAGCATCATTCGTCTATTATTTAGTTAACTATAACTTTATAATTCCTTGATAATAATGATGCGCCTAATTTTCGCAAGTTTAAATAATTTTAAAGGATGAATTATGAATATGCAATGCAAAATAAATTCACAATTAACACTAAAATTCAACAAAAATCTGTGAATTTTATCGAGTTTTGTAGGAGTATATGGTGGGTAAAAAATCACATGCTCACAATATGCTACCTATCATATGTGGCAAAAAAAATTTAATTTCCATAATAAAACTATAGAGAAAAAAAATACATACAAAAACAAATTTACAATAAATCTACAATACCTGCTGGATCTATTGTGATAGTTGTTAGTATTATTCCCTTGTATGCCAACTTCAATAATGTCCCATAAACAACTACAACTGACCTACAATATTCCCAACCCCTGATTGACGTACTAAGTGCAACAAATGCGCACAAGAAACAGTCATCATCAGTCTTCTGCAATTTAACTACTGACCGCGGATAAGTCTTCTCCAGAATATACAAATAACTAGGCAATCGACTGTAGGAGTCAGCAGGATGACCTCTCAAAAATTCCAAAGCATTTTCCTTTGCTCTCTAAGCTTGCATGTATGTTAAGTTCACGTCATGTTCAAACAACATATCAGTTTGTATGTCTTTTGGTGTATAAATTGTCTTAGGATCCGCATATTATGGTATAAACATGCTACCAACTACCTTGACAGTAGGTTTATGTTGTATATATGAATTGTCCATTAAAGTGCATGTGTGCAAGTTGTTGAATTTTTGAACCTTAAACAATGCTGAATCATTTATGCTGGTGGACTTGAAGTGCAATGTAATTATCCCCAACACATATCAGGCAGAAGCTACAGAATAAAAACAATTTAAATAATGTTATGAAAAATATAGCTACAAAATAATAGGTTGTTTAAGCATAAAAATCTTATATTTAACAATTTATATAGAAAAAAACTATAAATTATCTACAATTTGTATACAATAATATTACAAACTATACATGGAACTTCAGCTCTAGAGCTGAAGTTTTGTCTTTGTAACTGGGGAACTTCAGCTCTAGAGCTGAAGTTCCCCAGTTACAAAGACAAAACTTCAGCTCTAGAGCTGAAGTTTTGTCTTTGTAACTGGGGAACTTCAGCTCTAGAGCTGAAATTTTATCTTTTTAATTGGCGAACTTCAGCCCCGTATGCTGAAGTTTTTGTCTTTATAACTTGGGAGAGCTGAAGTCTGTAACTGGGAAACTTCAGCTCTAGAGCTGAAGTTTGTAACTGGGGAACTTCAGATCGTATGCTGAAGTTTTGTCTTTATAACTGGCGAACTTCAGCGTAACTGGCGAACTTCAGCGTAACTGCTGAACTTCAGCTCAGCGTGGGAAATGAGCTGAAGTTATTTAAAAAGTGAGTACAAGTTAAAAGGCTTTTACAAAGTGGGTATAAGTTAAATGGGGTGACCAAATAGGGTGCCCCGCGCAATTTTTACATAGACACCTTAAGTTATTTTTCAGTATACCTCTTAAACCTTCAAACTGACATGGCAAAATATTGAAGCCTTTTAAAAAATTGTGTGTATTTTTTTTAAAATTTAAGTGGTGGAGCCCACTTATCCTCGCCCTTTCTGCTTTCTTCCACCGTCCACTCCACCTTAATTCACTATTCTTTCTCCAAAACTTTCTTCCACCATCTCGCCGTATCTTCTCGCCGTTTTCACTGACCACACTCTCAAACGACCCAAAAAAATTCAGGATATGAACTCACCTAATATTCAGAACACCGTTCCTCCATCATCTCTCCACCACCGAACTACTAATATTTTTAACTCTTCATATTGTGGCGGGTTATGAAGAAGAAGAAGAAGAAGAAGATGTTTGCGGGAGAGGAGGGATCTAATTTTGTTTTTGCCTTTTTATTAATATTGTGTTTATTTTTTTTCCTTTCAATAATATAAGATATATTTTTTTAAGAAATTACAAGTGGTTAACTTTACATGTCATCTGCGAGTGTAAGTCACCCATAAGATCTGCCAGGCACGAGTGTCGATAAGACACACTAAAGAATAACTTGAGGTGTCTACTAGGCAAATGAGTCTCTTGATGTGTTCATTTGATTTTTGTGGACAACTTAAAAAGGTTATTTATGTATGTCACCTTATATCAATGTTAGAATTGTGATAGTATTTTCAAAATTTTAAATAGCCACGCGTCTTTGTAATTTTACAAGTGTCCTATCTATTTCGAAGTGGTTTCTTGCATGAAGCATTGTGACCAAATACTCTTAAATAATTGGTACATGGCAAGAGTTTTTATACGTGACATTGTTTTAAAAGACTGTTTGACAAACGATCGTGCTAAGCCAAGTGTCATTTTGCATGAGATGCGTTGGCATCTTGCATGAAGGAAATTTGACAAGTAAGTAAAACACTTGTCTTGTGCAGAAGCTTTCCTTAGGCCTATATAAAGCCATGATTAGGCCATCATTATTTTATGTTCAAAAATACAAGAAAATTTAATCATTAGCAAAAAAAGAAATTCTTCTATCTTCTTTCCCTCCTATAGGTACTTCTCCTTCTAATTTCTTCTTCTATAATATTTTAATTGACATAAGGTATTAGTTTCTCTTTCTCTTCCAACTTGCTAGATTTATTATTAATATTTTGCTGGTTCCTACATCCTCTAAAATAGACGTATGCTTGTTTAATCCTAGGGAAACATTTCACATTACTGAAATAGTTTCTTAGGATAGTGCCTTAACACGACTCAAGCCAATTAGTGTATTTCCACTCACAAATAATATTGTTGCAGTGTTATTGTTATTCCCCCTACAATCTAAGAAACTATGGCAAGTATACGATTCTGCCAATTTGATGTTGCTCCGTTGTTACTGTTCCAGTTGTCCTGCCAGATATCCATGGTGTTGCGAATACGTTATTGCAATCCACAACTTGAGCAAACACTGCTATCAAAATACAGGTATGTAAATTGACATGGTTATATATCCAATGCTAATATTAAAACCTTCAAGAAAAATGTACCTCAATGCAAGAGAAGAGTTGAGATAACTGACAATCTTGTTAAGTCAAGATTAAATTTGACTAAAGCTGATAATATAATTATTGCGGTCATATTCCGAATAAATAATGTGGCAATTGTGAGAAATTGGGTAATAGACTCTGGTGCTACTAGGCACATTTGTGCAAACAAAAATGAATTTTTGTCTTACACCTAATTTGAGGAAGGAGAAAAAGTGATTTATCTTGGTGACTCAAGAACAACTCGCATTCTTGGAAAAGGAAAAATTCTTCTCAAACTCACATCTGGTATAACTCTAGCATTGAGTAATGTGTTGCATGTATCTCATATCTAAACCAATTTGGTTTATGTGGGATTGTTAGGAAAGATTGGAGTGAAGGTTTTCTTTGAAAATGATGAGGTCGTACTGACCAAAAATAATATTTTTATGGGCAATGGATATTGTAATCTTGATTTATTTGTGTTTAATGTTTCTGATACTAGATATGAAAATACATCTTCTTCTGCTTACATGGTTGGGTCTATTTCTTTATGGCATGCTAGATTAGGACATGTTAATATTACATATATAAGAAAAATGCAGTCACTAGGATTAATATCTGTTTTAGACTCAAATAATATTGACAAGTGTGAAATATATGCTGAAGCTAAAAGTACTAGAAAGACTTATTTTTCTATAAATAGAGAAACTAAATTGTTATCCTTGATTCACATTGATTTAGGCGACTTAAAGCAGACTACGACTAGAGGTGGTAAAAGATATTATGTGACTTTTGTTGATGATTTTTCTAGATACACTAAGTTGTATTTACTTAGAAATAAAGATGATGCATTTAATATTTTTATTTCTTATAAAACTGAGGTTGAAAATCAAGAGAACTAGATCAGATAAAGGTAGAGAATATTTATCTTTTAAATGATTTTTGTGAAAAGAATAAAATTATTAATGAAGTAACTCCGCCTTATACCCCTGAGTCAAATGGAGTAGCTGGAAAAAAAATAGAACATTGAAAGAGATGATAAACTCTATGTTAGTTAGTTCTAATGCTCCTGATAATTTGTTGGGGTGAAGCTATATTATCTGCATGTCAGTTACAAAATAGAATACGACATAGAAGAACTGGAAAAATTCTGTATGAATTGTGGAAGGGTTATAAACCTAATTTGAAATATTTAAAAGTGTGGAGGTGCCTTGCTAAAGTTCTTTTGCCTTAACCTAAAAAGAGAAAAATATGTTCTAAAACTACTGATTGCATGCTTATTCGATATGCTGCACATAGTGCTGCACATAAATTTCTTATTTTAAAAAGTGATGTGCTTGATTGCAATACTGTAATTGAGACAAAGAATGTTGAGTTCTTTGAATATATTTATCCACTGTCTGATAAAATTTCTCATATACATATTGAAACAAATAGTAAAATTACCTCTAATGAGGAACTGAGAAGGAGCAAAAGGCCTAGGAAAGAATATTTTCTTATGAAAATGATTTTCAAACTTTTCTTGTCGATAATGAACCATCAAATTATTTTGAACCTATATATTCTTCAGAAGCTAATTATTGGAAAGAGGCAATAAAAGTTGAAATCGACTCTATTTTGAAAAATAAAATATGGATTTTAACAGATTTACTGGTGCAAATCTGATTGGTTATAAATGAATTTTCAAAAAGAAATTTAATCCTAATGGATCTTTAGATAAATATAAAGCTCGGTTAGTAGCAAAAGGATTCTCTAAAATAAAATATATATTATTTTGATGCATTTGCACCAGTGACTAGAATTTCTTCTACTCGAGTTTTAATTTCCTTAGACTCAATCCGTAAGCTTTTTATCCATCAAATGGATGTCAAAACAACTTTTTTAAATGGTGATTTAGAAGAAGAAATTTATATAGTTCAACCTAAAGGTTGTGTCATTCCTGGATAAGAAAACAAAGTTTGTAAATTAATTAAATCTCTTTATGGCCTTAAACATGCTCCTACGTAGTGGTATGAGAAATTTGAACAAGACTTACTGAGGAACAATTTTTCTTCAGTGGAGGTGAATATATGTGTTTATACTAAAGTGGTAGATAATGATGATGTGACAATATGTCTGTATGTTGATGACATGCTTATATTTGGTACAGGTTTAAATATTGTGCAAAACACTAAATTATTTCTATCCGCTAATTTCTATATGAAAAATCTGGGTGAAGTAAATATAATATTGAGAGTTAAAGTTATAAGGAGTGAAATGACATAATGTTGTCACAAGAACATTATGTTAAGAGCCTTCTTGAGAAGTTTGAATATTTTAATGTCACACCAGTGATCACTCCTTTTTTATGCTAACTCTCAGTTGAAAAAGAATAATGGTGACCCAGTTCTCAGTCTAAATATGCTCAGACTGTCTGATGCATTTAATGAATTTTACAAGGCCTAATATAGCCTATATTGTGTGTAGACTGAGTAGATATACTCATAATCCCGAGCATTGATCTACATTAGCTAGACTAGTGAAATATTTGAGAGGAACCATGAATTATGGTATCTTATTGTCATGACCCCAAAACCAACCCGGTTGTGATGGCGTCTATCATGAAAATAGGCAAGTCTACACACTCTTATCCGATTCATTTTCTCATTTAAAAATATAGATATGCAGCAAGGTAAAGCCGATTGAGAATATGACGGTTAGCCCTTCGGCGCTTGGGAGGCATCCTATTTAATGAAGATTCTTCCTCTAGTCGAATAGAGTATTAGTCCGCTCACAACCTTCCTTAAACTGAAATTCTGAACAGATAATATAATTAAGAACCAAAGTGCGGAAACTAAGTCCCAACAACAGGTGTCACTAAGTCATGAGCCTAACTATCCAATACCGAAATTTAAATAAGACAACCTTGTCTGGAAATAGTCTCAATACACAAAAGGAAGATAGTGAAGGAGAAAGACGGGGCTGCGATCGCCAAGCAGCTACCTCGCAGTCTCCAAAGATAATCTGCAACAGAAAGATCAACTGTCTCAACCGTGGCCTGAGATACCTGGATTTGCACGCAAGGTGCAAGGGGTAACGTGAGTACACCAACTCAGTAAGTAACAAGCCCAAACTACGGGCTGATAGGTAGTGGCATACTTCACCTCAATCATTATAACAGAATCATTAGAACAGTAATGTAGGCATGTTTGCAACTCACACGGGCTCACAATGCATGAACTAGCCCGAATCAATGATATAAAGTTCCAAACAACGATAATCGAGACTGAGACATGATATGGTATGCATAAATAAGACTGAGTATAAATATCAATGAAACACATGAGATGACAGCAAGAAACGGCCACTCAGGTCACAACAATATCGACGTGAAGCCTTAACATAACATCTAGCATATTTTCTAGCATATTTTCTAGCATGTTTACATTAATCACATTGATAGAAGAATGAATATCAACAAGAAGAATCACTAAACGGTGTCATGGAATGAACCAGGTCACAATTCTCACGGTGCACGCCCGCACGACGGCTACTTGGCATGTGCATCACCTCAATTCTAATCATATAGCACATAGTTCGGGATTTCAAACCCTCAGAACCAAGTTTGGAAGCGTTACTTACCTCAGTCAAGCCAAAACACTACTTCGCAATGCCCTTGGCGCTCGACTCGGCCACCAAACGATCCGAATCTATCCAAAATCAGTATATTATCATTAATATACGCTAAAGGAATGAATCCCATATGAAAATTATCAAATTAAATCACAAATCCCGAAATTGGCCGAACCCGACCCCCGGGCCCACGTCTCGTAATTCAACAAAAATTACAAAACTAGAAACCTCATTCACTCACGAGTCTATTTGTATCAAATTTACCAAAATCCGACCTCGTTTGACCCCTCAATTACCCAATTTAACTCTCCAATTCCAAGCCCTAGTTTTCAGAAATTTCACCATTAATTTCCATAATTTTCATGCTTAAACAACTAAAATTCATCATAATTACGAGTATTAAGTTCAAATATCTTACCTCAACGAATTCCCCCTTGATTCCCTCTTCAAAACCCTCCAAAAGCTTTAAAAACCGAATGAGAATTGTGATGAAATGCCAAAAATTCGTGACATCTACAATTTATACTTTCTGCCCAGCATTTCCACACCTGCGATCCCAGGCACGCACCTGCGCAACCGCACCTGCGGTTCAATGGTCCGCATTTACGGATCTCACTTACCCCGATCATTCCGCACATGCGCTAACTTCCTCGCATCTGCGGGCTCGCAGGTGCGACCCACTTTCCGCATCTGCGATCAAGCCCCAGGATCCCTTCTCCGCATATGTGATCCTTCACCACACCAGCGACCATTGCACCTGCATTCCCTCTTCCGCAGGTGCGGAACACTAGAAACAGCAGCACCAGCTACTCACTTCCATTTCCAAACCTCCCGTTAACCATCCGAAATCATTCTGAGGCCCTCGAGACCTCAACCTATTACACCAATAGGTCACATGTCAATATACAAACTTAGTCGAACCTTCAGAACACTCAAAACAACACCAAAATACCGAATCGACCCCGATTTCAAGGCTAAGGAGTTCTAAACTTCCAAAAATTCGCCAACGATGCCGAAACCTACCAAACCACGTCCGAATGACCTGAAATTTTGCACACACGTCACAAATGACACTACGAGTCTGTTTCAACTTCCGGAATTCCATTCCGATCCCGATATCAAATTTTCCACTGCCGACCAGAAATCGCCAAATTTCTAATTTCGCCAATTCAAGCTTAATTCTACCACGAACCTCTAAATTACATTCCGAACACACTCCTAACTCCAAAATCACCTAACGGGGCTATCTGAACCATAAAAACCTTAATCCGAGATCGTACTCATAAGTCAACTTCCAGTTGACTTTTCCTACTAAATATTTAAATTAAGAGACTAAGTGTCTCATTTTCCTCCAAAATCACTCCGAACCCGAACCAACCAACCCAAGGCAACATAATAGAGCTGAACATTTCACAAAGAAGCATAAATGGAGGAAACAGGGCTAATACTCTCGGAATGATCGGCCGAGTCGTTACACTTATATAGTGGATTTCCTTCTATTTTAGAAGGGTACAGCGATGCAAACTGGATCGCTGATTCTAATGAGATAAAATTCACTAGTGGTTATTTATTCACCCTTGTGGTGGTGCAATATCGTAGAAATCAGCTAAATTGACGATCATTGCTAGATCGACTATGGAATCAGAGTTTGTAGCTCTGGAGTTAGCTGGCTCTTAGACTGAGTGACTAAGAAACTTCTTAGCTAATCTTCCTTTAATTAAGGTCATATTGCCTCCTGTGTCTATGCATTGTGATTTTCAAGCGGCAATAGCTATTCGAAAGAATAAATCTTATAATTGTAAAAATAGACACATGAAATTGAGACATGATTGTGAACACCCAATTTTTGCCCCGCATGGAAATTACCCCTAAGAAATAATCAAAAAAATATTATTTTTTTTAATTTTAGGAACTTTACTTTATTTAGTTTCATTTCATGCATGTTTAATACTTTAAAATTATAGAAAAAATCATAAAAAGTTGTCACATTTTCATTTCGTGCCATTTTAGGTTTAAACTGCATTTTTAGGATTTAGTTACATTATTAAATGCATCTTCTAAAAATCAAAATTGCATTCGTAGGTTAATTAATTAATTAGTTGCAGTAGTCCATCATTAGATAAAATAAATATATATGCTAGCCAAAAAATAGATTTAAATTAAATTTGAGTCTAAAGTGGCTAATTCTGCAAAAGCATAAAAAGAAGAGAAGGTTGTTAAGGCTAAATTCGAACTGGGCCAATTTTCATGGCCCAATTTCCTCCTAATCCGCCCTAACCCAAAACCCCACCTGCCCGACCCGGTCCGGCCCAATACCCATCCCCCTCACTTAAATATCCCAAGACCAAAATAGGGACCTCTCCCCTTGACAGCAGAAACGGCGCCCTTACACCCCATCACCTTTCCTTCTTCTTCTTCTTCTTCGTTCTCTCCCCTTAAAAAATCCAGCTTTCTTCTCCACAATCAACCTTCAGCCACCACCCAGCGACCGTCTACTACCAAAACACAGCCATACGCCGCTCTTTTCCTCCACCCTTTGCCGCTACCAACCACTGAAAAGAAAAGGGCCTAGCAGCCTTCTAAAAAGAAAGAGACAGACCCGGTCCTAAAAACCAAAACAAAAACAAGGATAGAGGCTTTGACCGATTTTTGCATTCAAACAGTTCATAAAAGTTGTGGTTTGTTCCTGTCGATTCAAGGAAGATTTCTTTGTTGTTTCAGTGAATTTCGAGTTCAGTTTTAATCCGAAATTGAAGTCGAGTATGTTGTCACTATGCTGCTGAGTTCCGTTTTCCCTCCTCCAGCCTTTATTTGGCTCTTCCGAGTTTATTTTCACAATTATTGAGGTATTTATTTCAATTCAAAAAATGTAATTACTGTTTAGAACTTCATATACTATAAGATTTGTTAAAATTGCTCATTTGCATGATATAAGATGCTTTGTTGATGACTATAAAAGTTGATGTTAATATTAGATATGATCGGTCTGATCATTATATAAATTCTGGTTCATGCGACTAGTATGAATAATTCATTTGTTGAATTTTTGTTATTTGGAAATTGATTTTATATAAGGAATTTGGATTAACTCTGAGAATGCATTGATATCGAGCCTTAGAATTTGACTGATGTTGGGTCCATTTCAAGAGCTTCACTGGCACAACAAAGGTCGTTGATTGTAATAGTTTGTGGCTGAGGCATTTCCTTAAGAGTTCGTTATGTTGCTACAGTGATTTTGGGTCATTTGTCTTGTATAAATTACTTTTGGTCCTTTCAGCAAAACTTAGGATTGTTACAACCATTTCAAAGTTAGAATTCTTTTTGCTTTGAAGTATTAATTGATGATTATATAGTTATTTCAAATATCACTCCTAATTTTATCATGTTGATAATTATAACACAATAAACGCAATTACTTATTTTATACTCTTTACAACTCATGTCAATCCATTTTAGTATTTTTAGTATTCTTAATTTTATTTATAGTTGCTTTTGGATGATGGAATGAGTTAATGATAATGGTTTCTTAATTTGGACTATTATCATGTTCAAAAGTGAATTTTTCTAAAAGTAGATAAATATGATAGTACTAAAGGAATTGGGGCTGTGGGAGATCTTTGAACTTCTTTTTATTTTTTTTTATATAGAAGCTTTTATTTACCATTCTTAATTTACTTGTCATGTTGGTTTGGATGTTTATTGAGCACATTTGGCTGATTGAACGAATGTCTAATACTCATCTAGGCCGTGGAAACTGGATAGAACTAACTGGAATCACGCCTAAGCTTTTCAGTGGATTTCTTTAGTTAGAACCTCCGCCACTAATTTTGTTTCTTAAGAAATTAATTAACCTTTTTGGATACTTGTGAAATGCTTTAGACACGCTTTTAATCAATTATCGTGATTATGTATACATACATGTGACATAGTTACGATACATAAAATAAGTCGAGGTATGTGGTCACACAACTTCGAACAAGCAATCTTAACAATAATAAAATCACATGTAGCGATCGCGGGTGCATTTCACGTGACGCGGTTGCGATGTGTCCAAAAACAACAAGTGTACGATATCATGACTTGTTTCAAAATAATCCCATAGATATTAAAAGTAGTTTATATACACATCCCGCAAGCTAAAATACCTCTTTTAGGTAAATGTTCCAAAACTTAGAGAATAATTGAATATCGCCTCAAATAGGCATTTTTAATCGTCATGACCATAGTCATGACTATATGATCTACACTCGGGTGTGGCAACTCATGTCCCCGACCATAAATTCGAACAATATTAAAATCACATGTTGCAATCGCGGGTGCATTTCATGTGACGCGGTTGCGATGTGTCCAAAACAACAAGTGCACCAATTGTGACTTGTTCCAAGATAGGTCCATAAATACTAAAAGCGGTTAAAAATTAAACGGCTAAATGCACAATAGGCTAAAATATGTAACTAATCAGATAATTTAGGCCAAATATTAATAGTTAAGCGACCGTGCTAGAATCACGGAATTCGGG
The DNA here is from genome assembly GCA_005239505.1 of Nicotiana paniculata. Lineage (NCBI taxonomy): Eukaryota > Viridiplantae > Streptophyta > Magnoliopsida > Solanales > Solanaceae > Nicotiana > Nicotiana paniculata. The sequence goes on from ML346096.1 coordinate 36,375, forward strand.
AATGCCTAACACCTTCTCCCAGGTTAACATAATTCCTTACTCAGATTTCTGGTCGCAGAAAAATTAAAACAGAGTCCAAATTTCCTCGGTTTGGGATTTTAAAATAAAACGGTGTCTCGGAGCATCGTCAAAAATTCGGGTGGCGACTCTGAAAACTAAAATAAATCCCAAATCCGAATAATGTCACTTAAAGTGAAAAAACTGACTTATTTACCCTTCAAGATGGTGAAAAAGGAGGTGTGACAATGATGTCATAAAACAACTGTTGAGAGACGGAATAATTTCAATTGACTCTGTGAAGTCAGTGATAAATTTGGCCGATCCTCTGACTAAACATGTGGGAAGAAAATCAATTCCTCAAACCTCAAGAGAGATGAGGTTAAGGTCGACATGTTGTCAATAGAGATGGTAACACAACCTATGTGATTGGAGACTTCATGAAGTAGGTTCATATGGGTAATAACAAGTCAATATTGACACTGAAGTACTAATAGAGAGTGCTTGACTGCTACTAATTGAGAAGATAAGTTATAACTCTTGATGAATTCATATTCGTTATGGATGGTGTATTTAAAAGCAATATACACTTGATGAATTCACCTTTATGAGAGTGGAGTGGGCCGCTCCCATGAGATTTTGTCCTAGTCTCTAGAGCTCTCATAAATTACCAGGCACGCGGGCCTAGTGGCACAAAACCTCATTGAACAACAAAATTGTGGGATCGAAATGTGATTGATAAAATCTCTGACTTATAATAAGAATTATTGGTTCATAGAAATATTATATTTCGCCAATAATTTTGTGAATTAAGTTTTATTGGTCTAAGTTTGATGCATAGTCCTAAAGACACCAAACCCATTGCATTTGGACCATGCAAATCCATCAAGTCAATTCTTCCATTCATTTATCCTTTTCCTATAAATTTTGAAAATATGTGAGAATTGTGGTAGTATTTTTAAAATTTTAAATACCCATGTGTCTTTTTAATTTTACAAGCGTCCTATCTATTTTCAAGTGGCTTCTTGCATGAAGTCTTGTGGCCAAATACTCTTACATAATTGGTACATGGCAAGAGTTTTTACATGTGATATTATTTTAAAAGATTGTTTGACAAATGGCCTTGTTAAACCAAGTGACATTTTGAATGAGATGTGTTGGCATCTTTCATGAAGGAAACTTGACAAGTAAGAAAACACTTGTTTTGTGCAGAAGCTTTCCTTAGGCCTATATAAAGCCATGATTAATCCACTATTTTTTTATGTTCAAAAATACCAAAAAAATCTAAGGATTAGCAAAAAAAGAATTTCTTCTATCTTCTTTGCCTCCTATAAGTCCTTCTCCGTCTAATTTCTTCTTCTAAAATATTTTAATTGACATAAAATATTAGTTGCTTTTTCTCTTCCAACTTCCAACTTCCAACTTGCTAGATTTATTATTAATATTTTGTCGATTTATGTATTCTCTAAAATAGATGTAGGCTTGTTTAATCCTGGAAAAATATTTTACATTGCTGAAATAATTTCTTAGATTAGTGCCTAGCAAGACTCAAGTCAATTGGTATATTTCCGCTCACAAATAATATTATTGCAGTGTTATTAATATTTTTCCCGTGTCATTTCCCCGTAAGAATTTCGTATCATTCTCTACCAATCAGCTTTTACTTCATAAAGGCATGTCTGAGGAAAACAAATAAGGTTCTTGAGTTTCATTTTTGCTACAAAGAGATGCATTGAAATAACGAGTGACAATTGCAAAAAGAGAGAAGGGATTCAATTTTTATACATTTTAAACAATTAGCAATTTGAAAGCCAACTAAAATAAGCGTTTCTTGTAAGGAAAGATTTGTAACCTCAAAAAGTAATGGTAAATAGGTAATTACTTTTATTTTTATTTCTTTGGGTAACTAAAGGGTAATTACTTTTAAACTACACTTTGTCAAAAATTTTACCTAGTCCCCTCGATCCAAATAAATATATTCTTCTGCATTTGACTATCTCAAGGAAAGTCGAGATGAAAAAAGCCTATTCACACTTAGTATTTACATCAAGCTATGTTGCTTTATCATGTTTAAATTGTAAATTTGTGAATATGTACCATATTATTTCACCTTGATTAGTGATAAAAATACATATAAAACAGACATATCATATACTTTCTCCGTTCACTTTTAGTCATCCACTTTTGATTTTGAACTTCCTTTAAGAAAAAATAAATGAAGTATATATTTTATAATTTTACTCATAATAATAATAGCTTTGTGTACGGTAAAAATCAGAGATGCCCGAGTCTATGGGTTCGAGGGGTATAAATTGGGATCAAAGTGAGCTCGGACCCAGCGAGTTTGGAGGCTGAGATATCAAGACCGGCCTAGATCGAATCAGAGTAACGGAATCACGAGATATCCGCAATCGACAATCGATCTCGGCGAGAATTTCGGAGCCAGTAAAGTTATTAGCGGTTAATAATGTCAATCATGTACTTTTCTTCCGCAATTAGAATCATTCCATATTTAGGATTCCTCTACTATATAAAGAGGAACCCTATTCATTTGTAAGGCATTCATGATCACAATTATCATCACCTTCAAGTTCCCACTTACACCGTTGAATACAAACACTCTTTATTTACTGCTATTTCTTCGTATTTGAGTTGTTCATATTATCATTGTTGTTCATACTGTTCTTGGCAAACCGTTCTCGAAGCCTAATCCAGATCGAGGCTGACAACTTGCAATTATACGGGTTTAATCCATTTATTTACTTAGTCATTTACCAATTAGTATTGAATTAGATCGCGTATTCTTATAACCACATTACAAATTTAATTGTTACTCGTATTTCGAGGCAAACAGTTTAGCATCTACCGTGGAGCTAAGGATAATAGTGATTTTTCAGTGTTAATTCTGGTATAACAAACTATTTTACGCTTGTTTCTTGTCAAGAATTTTGTTTTCAGGACAAATCATGTCAAACTCACAAAACACAGCTACACATGGTGATAACGACCTGGGACTCCACGAGGAGAATGAGAATGTTGTCGCTCCAGGGGTCGAGGTTCCACAGGCTGGACTCGGAGGAGCGCCACCCGCCAACCCGGTCGATGTCGGTTCATGCATTGCTTTGAATGCAGATTTAGCCAGAGACCCCGATGGAAGCATATGCAAAGAGGGTCGGACCGACGGTCGAGGTACCCAGGGCAGGGGAGACGAAGGTGTTAGTCTCTAAGTCATATTTGAAATGCTGCAAGCCCATCAAAACGCTATTGCTCAGTTGCAGAATCAACAAAGGGCTCCGAATGGGGTCGAGCAAGAGGCTACTCGCCGTACCCAGCAGTGCCTGAAGGATCAGGTGACAATACTTCGATGACCGACCCTGCAATAATGAAAATGCTCGAGGAGCTTACTAAGAGGATAGAGTCGGGGGAAAAGAATATTGAAGCCAACAATAAGAAGGTGGAAACCTATAACTCACGAGTTGATCAGATTCCGGGGGAACCACTAATATTAAAGGGAATGGATTCCAAAAAATTTGTACAAAAATCATTCCCTCCAAGTGCGGCTCTGAAGTCCATATCGAAGAAATTCAGGATGCCCGATATACCAAAATACAATGGGACTTCGGACCCCAATGAGCACGTTACCTCTTATACGTCTGCTATTAAAGGAAATGATTTGGAAGACGACGAAATCGAGTCGGTATTGTTGAAGAAATTCGGGGAGACCCTGTCCAAGGGAGCTATGATTTGGTATCACAACTTGCCACCAAACTCTATCGATTCGTTCACCATGTTGGCAGATTCATTTGTCAAGGAACATGCTGGAGCTATAAAGGTTGCAACGAGAAAAATAGATCTCTTCAAGGTGAAGCAGAGGGAAAACGAGATGCTACGAGAATTTGTATCCCGATTCCAAACGAAACGTATGGAGTTGCCACCGGTTACCGACGACTGGGTTGTTCAAGCTTTCACATAGGGACTAAATGAGAGGAGTTCGATCGCGTCACGTCACGTCAACTGAAATAAAATTTGATAGAATACCCGACTGTGACTTCGGCAGATGTCCACAACTGGTACCAGTCGAAGATCAGAGCTGAGGATGACCAACTGGGAGCACCCTCGGGTTCAGTGCACCCGAGTCGGTCGATAGGTAAGAACCAAGGGGATTTCGACATAGAATTGAGACCAACCAAAGATCGATATCAACCATGTGCCGCAGACAGAAGAAACAACCATATGGGACGTAATTCCACCCGTAACAATCGAAGGGGTGACCGAGGACATAATCCTCGGGGACTCATGAGCAAGACTGGATTTGACAAGTACGCGGATCCCACAGAAGCACCTCGATTATCGGAGTACAATTTCAGCGTCGACGCCTCGAGTATCGTATCAGCCATTGGAAGTATTAAAGACACTAGGTGGCCAAGACCGATACAAACCGACCCTTCCCATAGGAATCCTAACTTAATGTGCAAATACCATGGCACACATGGCCACAGGACCGAAGACTGCAGACAATTGAGAGAGGAAGTGGCTCGGTTATTCAACGAGGGTCATCTCAGGGTATTCCTCAGCTACAAAGCCAAAAATCACTTCAGGGAGAGAGACGCCGATAAAAATTACGAGGAAGAAAAGCCTCAGCATGTTATCCACATGATCGTCGGTGGAGTCGACGTCCCGCAAGGACCTGTCTTCAAACGCACCAAAGTATCAATCGAGGGAAAAAACGGAGCAGATATTATATTCCCAAAGGCACCCTTACGAGGAGACATAAGGCCTTTTCCAACCACACAACAATGCCCTGGTAATTCTATCTTGCTAAATAAAATTCAAGCTAAACGTGTTCTTGTGGATCCAAGTAGCTCGGCAAATATAATCGGGCTGAGGGTCGTAGAACAGCTCAACCTGCTTGATCATATTGTGCCCGCATCTCAGTCCTAAACGACTTTAACATGGCTAGCGAAACAACGAAGGGAGAAATAATCCTACCAGTAAATGTATACGGGACCATCCAGGACACAGAATTTCACGTCATCGAAGGTGACATGAGGTACAATGCACTGCTCGGGAAGCCGTGGATCCATAACATGAGGGTGGTACCATCAACCCTTCAACAAATGATGAAGTTCCCAACAATGGATGGGGTAAAAACAGTTTACGGGGAACAACACGCTGCAAAGGAGATGTTTGCAGTCAACGAGGTGACACCAATACCAGCATCCCCGACCTCAGAAAAGTCGAGCATCAAAGATAAGCAAGCTGCCAAATAGCAATCACCACCCCCAGCCTCGACCGAAGGGAATGAGCCGGCAATCGAAGATGATGAAGAGGATTTCCTTACTCCTCAAACTTTCGTCGTTCCCAAAGAATCGGATGTAACTAAGTCGACGATTGAAGAGCTGGAATAGGTGACACTCATCGAGTATCTACCTGAACGCAAGGTACACCTGGGAACGGGGTTAATCCCCGAACTCAGGAAAAAACTCATTTAATTTCTTATTGATAACATGGATTGCTTTGCGTGTTCCCATTTAGATATGACAGGAATCCCGCTCGAGATTACAACTCATCGGTTGATTCTGGATCCCAAGTTCAGACCGATAAAGCAGAAAAGGAGGCCTCAGTCTGAGGTGAAGCACACCTTCATACAGGAAGAGGTAACTAAACTCCTTAAAATAGGGTCCATTCGGGAAGTCAAATATCCCGAGTGGTTGGCCAACGTAGTCGTAGCCCCCCAAAAAGGGAACAAGCTTAGAATGTGTGTAGATTATAAGGACCTAAATAAGGCATGTCCAAAAGACTCCTTCCCTTTGCCTAACATCGATCGAATGATCGACGCCACGTCTGACCACGAGATACTTACTTTTCTTGACGCCTATTCTGGGTACAACCAAATTCAGATGGACCTAGAAGACCAAGAGAAAACTTCTTTTATCACTAAGTAATCTGGGACTTACTGCTATAATATAATGCCCTTTAGGATGAAAAATGCGGGAGCTACATATCAACGCCTAGTTAAAAAGATGTTCGAAGAACATATAGGGAAATCAATGGAAGTTTACATTGACGACATGTTAGTTAAGTCCCTGCGCGCAGAGGCCCATTTGACTCATTTACAGGAGAAATTCGAAATCTTGAGGAAGTATAACATGAAACTCAACCCCAAAAAGTATGCCTTCGGGGTCGGCTCAGGTAAATTCCTCGGCTTCATAGTGTCGAATCGAGGGATCGAGATTAACCCCGATAAAAGCAAATCCATCAAGGACATCACCATCGTGGACAGCGTGAAAGCCGTTCAGAGGCTGACTGAACGGATAGCTGCCCTAGGCCGGTTCATTTCAAGTTCATCAGATCAGAGTCACAGGTTCTTCTCCTTGCTTAAAAAGAAAAATGACTTTACATGGACTCCGGAATGTCAGCAAGCATTGATAGAGTTGAAACGGTACCTATCGAGCCCATCTTTGCTCCACACCCCAAAGGCATATGAGAAGTTATATTTATATTTGGCGGTGTCCAAGATAGCGGTATGTGAAGTGCTAGTCTGAGAAGAACAAGGTATGCAGCTTCCAGTTTACTATGTAAGTCGAACTTTAGAAGATGCTGAAACCAGATATCCGCACCTAGAGAAATTAGCACTTGCACTAATAAGCGCATCTAGAAAACTAAAGCCATATTTTCAGTGCCATCATATATGTGTCATTACCACATATCCCCTTTGAAATATATTGCATAAGCCCAAGTTATCGGGCCGATTGGAAAAATGGGCCATCAAACTTGGGGGTACGATATTGAGTACCAGCCCCGAACGACCATCAAGTCTCAGATATTAGTAGACTTAATGGCAAATTTTTCGCCGACCCTCGTACCCAAAGTGGAAAATGAACAACTGCTAAAATTGGGAACCTCATTGGGGGTATGAACTCTCTTCACGGACGGAGCCTCGAACGTGAAAGGGTTCGAACTTGGTATTGTTTTAAAACCGCCTATGGGCAATGTTATTAGACAATCGATTAAAATTGCTAAGCTGACTAACAACGAGGCCGAGTATGAGGCTATGATTGCAAGTCTTGAACTAGCTAGGAACTTGGGAGCGGAAGTCATTAAAGCTAAATGTGACTCTCTACTGGTAGTTAACCAGGTAAACGACGCCTTCGAAGTATGAGAAGATAGGATACAAAGATATTTAGACAAGTTGCAGATCACTTTGCACCACTTCAAAGAATGTACTCTGCAAGATGTACCTCGGGAACAGAACACCGAGGCCGATGCACTTGCCAACTTGGGATCATCATTCGACGAAGATGAAATTAGCTCAGGGACTGTCGTCCAACTCTCGAGGTCAGTAATCGAGGAAGGGCCCGCTGAAATAAATTCTACAAGCTTAACATGGGATTGGAGGAACAAGTATATCGAATACTTGAAAAACGGAAAGCTACCCTCGGACTCCAAGTAATCGAGGACCTTACAAACTAAGGCAGCTCGGTTCACATTGAACGAGGATGGAACGTTATATAGAAGGTCGTTCGATGGTCCATTGGCCGTATGCTTGGGGCCGGGAGATACCGATTATGTCTTATGAGGAATCCATGAAGGCACTTGTAGAAACCATTCTGGCGCCGAATCACTAGTTCTAAAGGTCATCAGAGCAGGATACTATTGGGATAGCATGGAGAAGGACACTAAGGAGTTCGTTCGAAAGTGCAACAAATGTCAAAGGTTCGCACCAATGATTCACCAGTCCGGGGAACAACTTCACTCGGTCCTATCCCCGTGTCCATTCATGAAATGGGGAATGGATATCGTCGGACCTCTACCATCGGCCCCAGGTAAAGCTAGATTCATATTGTTTATGACTGACTATTTCTCTAAATGGGTTGAAGCGTGGGCCTTCGAAAAAGTTAGGGAAAAAGAAGTGATCGACTTCATATGGGATCACATTGCGTGTCGATTCAGGATACCTGCTGAGATAGTGGGTGATAATGGAAAACAGTTCATCGGAAGTAAGGTAACAAAATTCCTCGAGGACCACAAAATAAATAGGATATTATCGACGCCATATCACCTTAGTGGAAACGGAAAGACCGAGTCAACAAATAAAACTATCATCTAAAACTTGAAGAAAAGGCTAAACGAAGCCAAAGGGAAGTGGAGAGAAAAGTTTCCCGAGGTCCTATAGGCATATAGAACGACATCAAAATCCAGCATCGGGGCAACTCCGTTTTCTTTGGTCTACGGCTCCGAAGCCTTAATACCCGTCGAAGTCGGAGAGCCCAACGCCAGATTTCGACATGCAATGGAAGAATCAAACCGTGAGGAAATGAATACCAACCTCGAATTATTGGATGAGAGACGATAATCGGCGCTCATTCGAATGGCCGCCCAAAAACAACGAATCAAGAGATACTATAACAAAAGAACCAATCTTCGACACTTCAAAGTCGGGGACTTGGTCCTAAGGAAAATCACCATCAATACTCGAGACCCTAACGAAGGAAAACTCGGTCCTAAATGGGAAGGACCCTACAGATTCTCGACATAGTCGGAAAATGGTCATACAAGCTCAGAACAATGGACGATGAGCCATTGTCAAATAATTGGACCATATCACTTCTCAAGCGATATTATAGCTAAGTTATGGATCTCTATGTTTTTTCATTTACTTAAATATAAGAAACTAACTTATTTCAGGTACCCAACCCAAGAAATCGAGCCCTCGGGTTTTAAAGTATGCATTGCACTCTTTTTCCCATAGACCGTTTTTTTATCCCAAATGGGTTTTTCCGTCGAGGTTTTTAACGAGGCAACAACTATGTGCTACATGGGGATGATTCAACAGTATCCAAGGCTTCTTTGCAATCAACCGCGAATACTGGGGGGCATCACCCTCGGATGTTATGTAAACGGGTCTCGATAGGAAAAGTTTTGTAATTGGCCAAAACGGTCAAATGAACTGTGTCCATATAGATTAGCCGAGACTAGATAACAAAACATGTACGCATGTATGAATAACACAAAGAAGTTCTCTCTTTTTCCCAAACATCTCGTGTTCGAAGTAGAATTTCTATTATAGAAGTCGTATACTTATGATATATTGCGTACAACTAACGCCCGTGAAAAAATGGCCCAAGGGCCTAGTGCAAACGTGCCTCGAACACTCGGGGACTACTTACTCGATCTATCTAAAGTTCGAAGTTATAAGAGCTCAAAGAGGCAAACCCCGATATACAGGCCAAGGCCATCACACTCGGGGACTATCATTTCGAAGTTCGAAATGTTATCGGGAAACAAGTCCAAGAGAAATACCCGAAAGCTACGGCCATATTAAATACTACGGTCGTATGAAAAGGATACGACCGAAATTACGCGGCTCGGAGACGTCCGACTTCCGCCATAAAATAAAGGCCTTCAAGTACTTCGAAAAATCGGTTAAATAAGGCTACCCTCGGCAAAACAAAGGGATAAAATCAGCCCCCAAATAATTTGAAGGCTTAGATAACATCAATCTTTGAGATGTTAAATCATATCAACACAAACAGGTTAAGAAAACCTGAGGTCCGATCGTCGAACCCTCGAAAAACCCAATGGGAAGAAAAAATATATGCTAAGGCATAAGAAATTTTCACTAAGTCTTTTAGCCGAAGAGGGAAAAATTATAGCCACTTTTAGAGGCCAGACTAGCCCAACCTAAAAGAGCCTAATGGCTGATATGAAAGAGCCCAAGGGCCAACCTCATGAGCCAAAAGTCCAATACAATTAAAAACGGAGACCACGCTCTCGGGTTTGGTATTACAAGCTTAAACAAACAATTCGAGCTCGAAATCTTAATAATCGTTGATAAAACGTAAGAGCTACCCTATGTTATAAAATTATTCGATCTTGTCTACTGGAGATAACTCGTATGTTAGTTCGAAACATGCCGCCTCCGAGACAAACTCTCAAAGGAGCTTCGGAATCGGGGACTTGCCTTCGTGACTCGAGGACTTGCCCCGGGAAAAATAAAAGCCTAAGGGTTTATTTCGATCGCAAATTGAGCTAAAAAGAATTTCCCAGTGGAGAAAATTAAATAGACAAGGACATGGAGACATCAAACGAATATCTTTTATCATACAAAAAAAATATATGTACAAGGGGGCCAACCAGGGCCTTACAAAAAAAAGGAAGAACAAAAAAAAGAAGCTAAAACGTAGTTATTATCGGGGCTAGCCCCCTCGAAATCAGCTTCTCCCTGAACAGCTTGTTCGGGGGCATCTTCTTTGGCAACCTCGTCACCATATTCTCCACTACCAGACCTGTCGCCGTCATCATCATCATCTGAAGAGACGAGCTGCCTGGCCTCTACCTCGAGCTCTTTGACCCGAGCAATCTCTTCGGAAAGGTCAACACCTCGAGATTGAACTTCCTTGAGAGTTTCCCTCCGGGATCGGCACCTAGCCAATTCACTGTGTCGTTGCTCCCAATCGGAAGCCTCCCTCAGATGGTCTTGAACTGCGACGACATTAGCCCGGTACTGCGCTATGGATTTGTCTGCCCTGGCTTTGGTCTTTTTAATTTTAGCCTTGGCCTCGCCAAGCCCGGCCTCAAGCTCTTCGACCCTTTTCGTCTAAGCAGAGCCCCTTTCTTTGATATCTAGGAGTCGGGCCTCCGCCAAAGATAACTTGGCCAAAGTCGCTTCTTTTTCAACAGTAAGGCGGTCCATATAGGCTTTCCACCGATCACAATCGGTTTTGACCTGGTCGACCTCCGACCAAAAGAGACCGATCTTCTCGACCTTCTGCTGCAGCTGATATTTCGAAGAGTTAACTTCCATAGTAGGGTCGACCCTATGTTGTATCAGCAAGGCAGTTACCTGCTTGTCCAACTCAGCCTCCTCTTCGTGCGCCTTGTCTAGTTCCGTTTGAAGGTTCTTTATGACCTCGTCTTTTTGGCCACAAAGACCCTCCAGAATGTTCCTCTCCCCCGAGACCCTCAAGATTTTGGCTTCACACTGAATAAGGTCAGAGCAGAATTTGGCAGAAGCCTATATAGAGGAAAATGACACGAGTTAGAAAAAAAATAAACTGTAAGAAATAATGACCAAAAGTCAACGAACACTTACCTTAGAGAAAAGGTGTTGGGCCTTCGCCATGAGGATCGAAGCATTGGTGAGGTTGGAGGCATCGTCGACACCCACGAAGCAATCCTGAAAAGGATCACCAGCGCCGGAGCCTTCACCGATCTCGGGGGTCTTCAGCATTTGGGTATCCCTGATCGCCCCTTCGGAAAAGACCGGCATGGATGGCGTTTGACCTATTGTCATGGCCCCGAGCAAATCGCTCGGAGCGCTCTGACCGACATTCCTGGTCTCGAAACCGGACTTTCCCAATGTAGAAGTTGACGATTGAGATACCGCCTCGACCTCAGAGACTTGGGTTGACTTAATTTTCAAAGCCTCTTCTTCGAGAGGCTCAATGGAAACGGGCGACAGTTCAGGAAGCGTGGCATCCTCGGTGGTTTTTCGGGGATGAGATAGCAACGCCAAGGAGTTTTATTCCTCCTCTCCTCATCCTGGTCCCTCAACCTTTAGACTGTAACAGACGTGAGGTCGACTGCTTTTCTCCTCACCCTTCGAGGCTTGGGCTTAGACCCCTCGGACTGAGAGGTGTCTTTTATTTTCTTGTCCTTTCCTAGCCCTGGGGCCGGGGTTCGACTTCGCCACCTTTGCTCGAGGGCCTCATAATGACGTCTTTGGTCAAACCTACATAAACTGGAGATTAACAATGGGAGAAAGGGAGATAGCTACTCCGTAATACGTGATAAGGGACCTTACCGTGGTTTTTGGCTTCCCACTTGCCTTTACACAAATCCCTCCACATTCGTTCAGCTCGGGTCGAGGTGGGGCCAGCCTATGTATCCAGTCTTCAAAGTCTGGCATCGCCTCGGGCATCCAAGGGTCGACTGCATAGTCAAAGAAAAATGTCAGGCAAAATCTACTAGGACATCGAACCAAAAGAACAAAGGATACTCATGTTTGGATCTCCACTCCTCGGGGAACAACATCTTGTCTTCTGGTATTATGTCACAGGTCCTCACCCGTATGATTTTGTTCATCCAGCCCCGATCTTTGTCTTCGTCGATATTTAGGAATAAAGCTTTGTTTGCTCGATAGTTAAGTCTGATCAACCCTTGATAGAGTCGAGGTCTGTATAACTGCATGGGATGGTCCAATGTGAACTCCATTCCCCCGGCCTTGTTGGAGTAGTAGCGCAGCATGATCACTACGCACCAAAGCGAGGGATGAAGTTGACCAAGCGTGACCTCGTACCTCTTATATAAGTTGAGGATCACGGGGTCGACGGGACCCAGTGTGAAGGGATAAGTGTACACACTCAAGAACCCCTTCACATGAGTTGTGATGCTCTCTTGGGACGAAGGAGTTTGCACCACCACCTCCGGCCCCCATCTGCAATCTACTTTCATGGCATCGAGATGACCCTTGGTAATTGAACGCACATACATCGACATGTGCTCACATCGGCCTGGCATTGACGAGGGGTTATCGACCTTAAAGTCGGTTCTGAGGATGCAGGAGCTGGGTACGTATTCGTGTACAACCGGTTCTACCGGCGTTTCGTCACCGGGCGGTTGAGAAAAAGAAGATGGAGCTTTCTCCTTTTGCGGTACTGTTTTGGAGGTCTTTGACATTTTGTATACGAGTTGAGAGAAATAGAGAGGGTATAGGGCCGACGGTTTCGGTAAGAGCAACAATGGTCTGATGAACGGCAGTGAGAAGGAAACAAAAGGGTTTGTGAGCTCAAGAGTTTATGATCAAAGCAAAGTAAAATTTTGAATCTATTAAAGAACTGGTATTTATAGGTTCAAAACGGTGGTTCAGTACCGCTATTGGCCGACCAACGGCTGAGATGCATTTATGGTTCTTGGGGACATAACCGATTGGACGTTTCGGTCACATTCATCGCTTACATCATGAGAATGGCGTCATGATCTAGGTACAAAGAAAATCGAGGCTCAAATCGTTTCTTATCTTTTCATTCTAAGAAACACGAGGACTATCTGTGTACAGTAAAAATCGGAGATGCCCGAGCCTATGAGTTCGAGGGGTATAAATTGGGATCAAAGTGACCTCGGACCCAGCGAGTTTGGAGGCTGAGATATCGAGACCCCCCTAGATCGAATCAGAGTAACGGAATCACGAGATATCCGTAATCGACCATCGATCCCGGCGAGAATTTCGGAGCCAGTAGAGCTATTAGCGGTTAATAATGCCAATCATGTACTTTACTTCCGCAATTAGAGTCATTCCTTATTTAGTAGAGGAATCCTATTCTTTTGTAAGGCATTCATGATCACGATTATCGTCACCTTCAAGTTCTCACTTACACTGTTGAATACAAACACTCTTTATTTATTGCTATTTCTTCGTATTTGAGTTGTTCACATTATTATTGCTTTTCTTACTGTTCTTGGCAAACCGTTCTCGAAGCCTAATCCAGATCGAGGATGACAACTTGCAATTATATGGGTTTGATCCATATAAATCGTTTAATCTATTTATTTACGTAGTCATTTACCAATTAGCATTGAATTAGATCGCGTATCCTTATAACCACATTACAAATTTAATTGTTACTCGTATTTTGAGGCAAACAGTTCTCTAGTTGGAAAATAATTTGGGGAATAAGTAGTTAATGATAAAGATAAAACATGAACTTTTTTTTGTCTTTTTCTTGATTTAGTATGGTGGACAAGTAAAAGTGAAAATGTATTTTTAGTATGATGAATAAGTAAAAGTGAATGGTGGGAGTAATTATTACTTCCCCCTTTCACTTTTACTTGACATGTTTTGACTTTTCACGGCTCTTAACAAATAATAAATTAAATGCATAATTTAGTATGATGCCCATATTAATTATATTTTTAATAAATTTGAGAAAATAATTTGAAATGAGTAATTAATACTATAGGTATAACAAGAAAAAAGAAATTATCTTATCTTAATATATTAAAAGTGACAAATAAAAATAAGAATCTATTTTTAAAATATTGGACAAGTAAAATAAACAGAGGAGCAGTTGTTAGAACTTAGAAACATCGGACATAGTAACATTTTTTCGAATTGACTCTGGTCATTTGACTGTCTTTTGATAGTTTCAAAGAAGGATTTAAATCTAATGTCCTCGTTGTACTCCATAAATTATTATTTGGAATATTGTGGAATTTGCTATTTTCTCAATTTTTTACCATAATTTTTGTATTTCTTTCGGTCCATAATAAGTGATTTTTTTATTCTTTTTTTATGATTTAAAATAAATAATTTTTTTAAATTTTAAAAATGAATTAATAATTTTTTTCCTACATTGACCTTGGAGTAAATAGTTGTAAACTGTGTCATTTTTTATATTTATTCTTAATATTTTTAGTTTTCTTTTACATAACTAGAAAAAATTTTCGGCTAAGTAGTATCTCGTGACACCGCATAGGACAAGGTGTATACATTCCTAAGAATATGTGTTAGAAGTGTTTATGTAAAGAGATAATAAAATATAATAAAATTAATTTTATTACTAATTAATGTTAAAATATGAATTTCTTTTTGTATGAAAATATCCAAAAATTTCCTTATCATGGACCGAAGGCGAAGGGAATAGAAAAGTCCCTTTTATTGGAATGGAATATCATAGATTTGGAAATTTCGAGGTTCATTGCCGTGTCTCTTCAGTAGTGAAAATCATAATTAGAGAGAGGTTTAGAATAAGCACGAGTTTTCCTAGGTGCGACTAATCTTGTTTCAATCGAGCAAAATGAAATATGATATGAAAAGAATAAAAAAGATTTACATTAAATAACTTTGGCGGAGCCAAAATTTATACAAAATAATTAAAAAAAAAAAAAAAAGAATGTCACGTTTCAGATTTAATTCAGTTACCTAAAGTAATTTTTAAATTATCATTATTGTTAAGTTATTGTTTACCCTAAAAACGGATTGAATTTATACGTAATTTTAAGAATACGTGATTTTACTTAGCATAAATTGAGAAAATATATAAATTACTATTGAAATTGACTGCAAAAAGAAATAATAGTCATTCTCATTCACGTGGGGGATTGTTGGACTTTGAAGCCATTGAGCTTTAAAGATAAGGAGTGTGAATTGGAAAATAGTGGGAAATAAAATGGAGGAAAATGAAAATTTGAATCAAGTGAGTTTTGTCATGAACTTTGTACTACATTGGTGAAAGACAACTACACTTGTATGTATAAATATAGAATCACTTCTTAGAGCTCTTAAAAGGAGTTGAAGAGAATGAACCCTCGCGCCGTCGTCGTCGCTCGGCTTCGGCTTCGGATTTGTCAAATGATCGATAAGGGAATTAACTGAAACGTATAATCCAAATGCTGTCTTTCCCTTCTGATCAGACAACCTATAAATTCCAAGGTATGACTTCCTTTTCACTCACTGAAAATCCAGAATTTCCTTCTGAAAAATACTGCATTCTACTTCGCAGTCTCTCTCAAATTCGTAAGTGTGATTTTGCTCCGTTCTTTGAGTTCATTGGTATCCTGCAATTTGTATTGCCACTGTTGCAGGAAGGTTTATTCCGTTTCATCCTGGGAGGATTTAATCCATTACCTTGACAACTTGTGAGGGGGTTAAAATTTCTTAAGGACGCACAGGAAAATTGTGAACTCGTAATATTTCATATTTGTTTTAACATAGTATCGACAACAGACATATCATGTTCGAGTCTCGATTATCGTACGAAATGCAAGTCCGTTTTGACCGTATACAAACATATATTCTTTATCTTGTGGGAATCAAACAACATATATACAACAAAAAAAAAAGTTTCATTTTTGTCCTATATTCTGTGAAGTACAATTTTCCGACTAGAGCTAAACTTAACTCTGCCTTTGATTGCTTATTTTATATTATTTTCCAGATTACTAATTTTACTTATTGTAGATAATTATATTTATTTTTCTAAATAACTTGTAAGAAATTTTTACAATGATATTTGCACTTTTCGTTATTTTATCCTATATTTATGATGGGACTCCATTAAAAGATTCTGTCGTTAATATTGAGGAACTCTTTTTGCTTTTCTGTTTTAATTCGCCCAAAGTAGTGAAACACGTGAGAAGGTTGAGAAAGTTTTGTCCGAAATGTAGCACTCACTCAAAAAAAAGAATGTTTGTACTGACATAATGCATCCGTTTCAATCTACTAGAAACTATTTTCTTCTTAATTCGTATTAAAAAAAAGCTCTTATTTTTGTTTGGTAATAATTTATAATCACACAAAATATATATGTATTATCTTATATCACAAATTTAATTTTTTTTTCTTAAACTCCGTACATAATTAAATGAGTTCGTATAAATTGAAACGGCGAGAGTATTTGGAATAAGATTGAGTGGTTTACTTTTACTAAGTGCGCTTTAGACTGTAATCCAAAATCCCACTAATTAATAAGTGACAACTGATAAACTAACCACACCAATCTAGACATTAACAAACAACACATTCTTTTTCCTGTTTAATTTTCTTACACTGACCATATAATTTTGTTTATTTGCATAATAGATTATTTAAAAAATAATTATAAATAATTATGCATAATTATAGATTTAGTTATTATCTAAAGAAGAAAACCAATAACCAGAGGCGAATGTAGCTTGTTTGTTATCAATTCAATAGGTTTAGACTTTAGCATAGATGTTATACATGTATTAAAAAATTTATTAAATATTTGACAATAAATTCAGTTATTATTATTTATTAACTTAAAATTACTATAGAAATCAACAAAACTTCAAATTTCGAATCCGTCTCTACTGATAACCTTTTATAACATATCAAGTTATGTTGATAATATAAATTCTCTTACACTATTTATGTATTTGGATTTAAGTTATATACATTAAAAACTAAAGACTTTTATATTATCAATACAATTTAATCTATAATAATAGATTAATTGTCATTTTTACTAGGTAATAGTAATTTTTAGTATAAATATTTACCTACAACACCTTTTAAGTTATCTCAACAACAACAATAATAAATTCAGTATAACCTTATAATCGAGGAAAAAATAGTATATATACAACCTTACTCCTCCCATAGACCTTCGGGTTAAGGTAAACATAGTTATAATAGTATTGAAAAAGAAGCTGGAACAATATTACAAAGATAATAAAATAACTGAAGCAATTACAAGTTATCTCATTGTGTACGTAGTTTTTATTTATTTTATTTTATATAAAATATAATAACCAAGGCTGTTATTGTTTTTCACCTATTTTCTGGTACTTATAATTATATTATTATTTCTATATTTTTAATTGTTAGTGATATATTGTCTTTTCGTCTCCTTGAACCGAGTGTCTATAAAAAATAACCTCTGTATCTCTTGGGGTAGGGTATGTCTGCGTACACTCTGACCTCTCCACACCCCCACTTATGAATGAGTTGTTGTATTTGTATTTTATATAAAAGGTAAATCTTTTTATTTTTCTCATTGAGAGCTCACCATTTGTTAGCTTTTGAGTTCTAACTTCTTTCTCCATGTCTGCTAAAACAAGAACCAGCTGTAGCTGCTGGTTTTCTTGTCTGATATTATTATACTTTATTCTTGTATTTTTTCCTCTAATAACATTATCTTATGAAAATCAACAATTGACAAACTGTGATTTGTTTCAAGGAAGCTGGATTTTTGAAAATTCTTATCCACTTTATGATTCATTGCAGTGTCCATTCATAGACCCAGGTCTCAATTGCCTCAAAAATGGCAGAAATGATCATTTTTACCTCAATTATAGATGGCAGCCTACTGATTGTGACCTCCTCAGGTAACATCAATGACTTCTTTTTTCCTGCTATATTCAGTGCTTGTTGTGGATTAACATTGGCCGAGTTCAGTAGTTTTTGTTCAAACAGTGTATTTGTGCTAAAAGAAATTTCATTAAATATGTATAAATATTAATTTACAACCAGTTTAATAACATTTAAAGTCATCGGTATAAAATTCAGAACTCATAAAGCTGAAATCTTATCTCCGCCTATGTGGATTGATAATTGTTAGTACAAAGTTGCTCTCTTATCTATGTGAATTTATTTAACTGAATATTGAGTTTACTTGGAGTTTAAGTAAGATTTTTGGAGCCAACCACCAGATGTGGTGTACCGGATGTGTCTGTTTTTTTCTTAAACAGAGGTCTCGGGTTCGAGTCCTTGGTATGTAAAAATCTTATGGTAGGGAGCGTTCCTCCCCCCCCCCCCGGAATAGGCCCTACGCAGTGCGAATCCGAATATAGTCAGACTTCACTGCGAGTACCACATACTGAGTGGGAAACAAAAAAAAAGAAAAGAATTTTGGAGCCTGTAGTCTTAAATCCGTTATTACATTTTTGTGACTATAATAACACGCCATTAAATTGGTACGAAAGAAAATAATTAAGAAATGTGGAAAAGGTTTTCGAGAAAATATTTTGAGGAAAAAACTGTCTTACGAATAAACATTCCAAAATGTAGAAACTATTTCAAATGAGCTATTGGAGAAAATTAAGAGAAACAAGTCAATTATCCCTTTTTAATGAAAGATATTTTTCCTCTTCAATCAACGTACAACTAAATCCTAATTTAGTTAGATTCCTTATTTAATTCAGGGTATTTAGTATTTAAAGAATTTGTCATGGTTTGACTAGTATAAGCTAACTGTCAATCTACTATAACTTCATATTTTATTAATTATTTATAAAGAAATGTCAATCTAGCTACTGGATCCTCATGTTTTGGAATTGATTATGCTTTGTCACATAGATATAGTTAATGCCTCATCCCTATAATTTTTTACAATTATTTATAAGGAAAAAGTCCGATGTTTTTAGGTGTCTTTCTAGCTTTCTTTTTTATTTTATATAATCTTGGACCAAGATGACCTTAAACGGAACGACATGGTTAGAGAGGAAATAGCCAACCCCAACTTAAAGAAAAGGTCCTATGTTTCCTAGGAGCCTTTCTAGCTTATAATATCGAAACCTTCGTATATATTTTTTTATTTTGTATAATCTTGGACTGAGATGAGTTTAAATGGAGCGGCATGGTTAGAGAGGAAATAGCCAACCCCAATTTACTTGGGGTTGAGGCATAGTAGTAGTAGTTATTATTTTTAATAAAGCTGTTTCAAAATTATTTTGTTAGATTTGTGGTACACTGGTACTATTGCATAGAAAAAGTTATGAATTCTGCAATATTCATGATTTTCTACTATAGTTTCCATGCTTCTCTCAAAAAGTTATGCCTGATTTTGGTCATATAAATGCAAAACAAGTGAGTTGCATCAGTTATTTGCGTGAGGGATGTTCTGGTTGACGGTCAATAGATACTACACTAGTTCCGCGATTGTATTTTATTGTATTGCATATTTGATTTCAGGCTTCAAAATGAGTGACAATTGTAGCTTAGATGACTAACTTATTATGAATGAAGACTTGTTTTAAGATGAATTGTGGTGGATTATTGCATAGGTTCAATGGCGAAGATCTCCTGCAAAAGTTCAGAGGCAAAAACTTCATGTTTGTGGGTGATTCCTTGAGCAATAACCAGTGGCAATCACTAGCTTGCATGCTTCACGCTGCAGTTCCGAATTCTAATTACACATTTGACAGAACAAGAAATCGTTCCGTTCTCTCATTCCCGGTGAGTCAATTATTTGACAGGTTAAAAGTTCATGAAGGAAATCATTCCGTTCTCTCATTCCTAGACTCCATTCGTGAGATTACACTGGGTTTGTTGTTGACGAAAGCTTTCAGAAACAAGTTTGAATTACTGCATTTTTTTGTGTGATTTAAATGATTAGAACCCCCTACTTCCCCTCTTTTCAATAACACTAGCATGTTTTCAAATCTATAGTATCAACAGCGAATGATCATGAATCCTGTTCGGAAGCCAATTGTTAGCGTCCTACTAAGCCCCTAGACAAATAGTGGCTGCATTTGGACATGCTATGCATCTTCAACTCAGTACAAAGTGCAAACCAGAACTTCTTATGAATGTCTAACACGAGTCGTTTACTCTGTTCATGTAACGGAAAGATAGGAATTTGGAAGTGACTCGATATGTGATTGATCTTCAATTCTGGCATGGTTGCATATTTAATGGTTATGGCTAATGCTGAAATGTTAAAATGCCATCATTCTTTTAATTCTTAGCCAATGTAGAATGGTCTGTCACTCTGTCTGATCAAATGAAGCATCAACTTCTGCCTTCATTCTATGCCTACAGCATCTCCTTGTTCTGCAACTTCCTTTTAACTTTTAAAATGTATCCTTCTTTTCTTTCTCATGCTCATTTTGTTGCATTTGGAAGGAGTTTGAGTTCACAGTCACATTCTTGAAAAATGGATTTCTCGTTGACCTAGTGGTCGAGGAAGCAGGCCGAGTTCTCAAGCTCGACTCGCTTAGCAGGAGCGACCAGTGGAAAGGAGTCGATTTCTTAATCTTCAACAGCTACCATTGGTGGATACATACCGGCAGCCTACAAACGTGTGCTTCTTCATCAACATAATAGAAAACCAGACTTCATTATTTCTAATTGCAAGAAAAAAAATCACAGTTTCTTGATTTTCTTGCAGATGGGACTATTTTCAAGTTGGTGACAAAATCTACAAGGAGATGGACCATATGGATGCATACAAGATTGCTTTGACTACTTGGGCCAATTGGGTTGATTCCAACATTGATCCTGCTGTGACCAAAGTGTTTTTCCAAGGAATTTCTGCTGTTCATTATCAGTAAGTTATCAGACAGATTTCTTCTTCCCCCTAAACATTTAAATCTTGACGAACCATCGGTTAGAGTTACTTGCAAGTATGAATACTCTATAACAGTAAAGTCACTTGACTATTTTCGTCACATTAAATTAACTGAACATTATGCACTATAACAGTGGTACTTCAACAACTACTGTGCCTCAATCCTAAGCTGCTTGCGGTTGTAGGAACCTCGATATCATAAATGCTTTGTTTGGGTCCGTACAATTGCAATACTCCCTACACTACAACAGTAAAGTAACAAAACTATTTTTTGTCATATTAATAACTGAACTTTACTCATTGCAAGTGTACAACAATAACATACCCAGTATAATCCAACAAGTGGAGTATTGGGAGGGTAGTATGTACGCAGACCTTACCCCTAACTTGTGAAGGTAGAGAGGTTGTTTTGAAGACCCTCGGCTCAAGAACAAAATGAAAAGGCAGTAGCAACAATGATATAGTAATATAACTGAAGCGAAAGAAATAACATACATACAACTCCACTAACAAAAATGCAAGGTAATACTACTGCCACGGGTATTAGTATTATAATGACTTTATTCATTATAATAGTAAAGTCACGAAATATTACCTCTTATGACAGTAAAGTCGCTTGATAGGTAGGTTTTGTTGGTATAGTGCATACAGTTTAATAATAACTTTACTGTTATAGGGGATGAAGTCAGTTACTTTAATGTGACAAGAAGTAGTTTGCGAGTTTAATGTTATAGTTGGTAAAATTCAGTTACATTAATGTGACAACAAAATATTGCGCTTTACAGGATAAATTGAAGTTAGCTTCCGGTTAACTGTGAAGGGGAGCGTTAGCATAACTGGTAAAGTTGTTGTCATATGACCAGGAGCTCACAGGTCGTCTCTATGCCCTCTTGCAAAAATGTAGGGTAAAACTGCGTACAATAGACTCTTGCGGTCCGACCCTTACCCAGACCCCGTACATAGCGATAGCTTAGTGCACCGGGCTGCCCCATCCGGTTAATGTCCACCTAGTCACGTGCAAAAAAACACAGTAGGATCACGTGACGCACATTAATTCAGTGGCCATAATTGAAATTAACCTCTCCATTTAGTATGTTTACTTTGTAAAACTTAATCTAGAACAGTTAATTCAACTTGGTTACTATTTCCTCTTTTCAGTGGCAAGGACTGGAATGAACCAATGGTGCAGGACTGCAGAGGACAAAGAAAGCCAATAGAGGGTTCTAATTATCCAGGTGACAGATATCCAGGAGAGTCAGTGGTGAAGAATGTACTAAGTCAAATGACAAAATCTATCTATTTACTTGATATTACATTGCTTACACAACTGCGAAAAGATGGACATCCATCAAGATATGCCAATGGCGAAACCGATTGCAGTCACTGGTGTGTAGCTGGAGTTCCAGATGCTTGGAATGAACTATTGTACACAATCTTGCTCCAGAAATAGTTTTTGAAGCTATTGTATTCTTCTTTTCAGACCAAATCTTTCACTCATATATAAATGAAATCTTAATTATGGCAAGGTGATTCTGATCACAAACGACCTCTCTATCTTTACTAAGTAGGGGTAAGGTATGCATATACAATACCGTCCTTAGACCTTACTTGTGAAATACGCTAGGTAGGGGTAAGGCTTGTTATTGTTTTTGTTGTTATGGCAAGGTGGCTTCCCTCTCCCGCATAAGAAGATTTTATCTTTTTTTGAGTAGTGCGGAGATATACTTCTATAAAGAGTGTCATCTGACACCTCTTCGCCAAAAACATTCATTAAATACGTGTAAGTAATATTTAAAGAAAAACACAACGTGCGCACGATTGTAGAAGATAGCACCATGAGAAATACCGTACAATAATCATCAATTTAGGATAAGAAGTAAAACTATAGAACTTTCTCCGGTTCCATATTCAAACCCATATATAGGTTGAGTTAGTGATAATAGGTTACGCAATATGCGAAAAATCACACTATTATTGAAAGTACAGAGGGGGGAGAGGTGGATTATAGTCCTTTTTAATTTTATGCTTTTCTAGTCGATTATTTTACCAATCTAATCAATTGAACCTTAAATGTGCAAAATTTAAAGTGCAAAAAATAATAATGACGCAACGATATTTTTATACTGGTCGATTCAATGTGAATCTTAAATTAATCCCCTTGGCTTGCATGAGGGGGCTCTCCGTAAGCTCCTTGTTGTCTTGCGTATATAATTTGTTAGATGAGTTTGCTACGTACATATTAATTTTCAATTGATTTCAATGCTTTTTTTAACTCTTGATTTGTTTGACTGTAACTTATAAGTAACACTAAATAAGGTCACACTTTAAATTTATTTCATTTTATTGAACTTTTCAATTCAAGTTCCACAATATTCTATTATTTTAAAATCTTTATGTGATTTATTAAAAGAAAAAACTTTCTAATTTTTAAACTCTAGTTTTGAAGAATTATTATTCGTAGTAATCTTCTAATACTAATATAAGGTTAACCAAATCGTAGACAAGAATTATTATATAGCAATAAAATCCAGAAATTTAAGGAAAAATATCTCAAAAATAAAAATAAGAAGAGAAGATATTTTACCTAAACACACCTACCATCAAACCAACCCGATCCGACCCGACCCAAATTTCCGCTCACTCTCAAAACGGACTTCACAAATGTGTGAACCACCCAAATCCCAAATCACGCAATCGGGCCATTCTAACCGGATCTTCCCGGTTCCCGGTCTCAACATCCGGTTCATATTCTCTTCTCCGTTCTAATCCAATCCAAACCCTAACCCTATTTTCTCTCGGATCTTCTGATCGGATCTCTCTCTGAACAACGTCAACCAAAAGCTCTTCACTTTCTAGGTTCGCATTTTAACCCGAATCCGTTTCAAGTAAATCAATTTTAGCTCAATTTTGAAAATCTCGTTCACTCTTCACAAAAGTAGATTTTTTGTGCAATTTTCTTTTTAATATACTGAGGCCGAATAAGTGGAATGGATGTAGAGGATTTTTATAGTCGATCCCAATTAGTTTGGGATTGAGGTGTAGTTGATATACTGTATTAATTCGATTGACTTTTTAGGCAAAGTTGTTTTTTAATGTCTTATTGTGTGGCTTTGTACTTATTTAAATTGGTTTTTGCAATTTTTTTTTTAAAATTTGATTTGATTGGGAATTTGGATCATTTGGATGTTGTAAATGGCTCTAGTTATGAACTTAAATATGTGAGTATATGCATATACTTTGGTCAGTATAAAGCCACTGTTGCGAGTATCGTGGATCAACATTGTCGTGAATTTTGTGAACACGTACGGTCCAGAGGCGGATCCAAGATTTAAACTTGATTGGTTCAACCTTTATTATGTTCTGACCAATGAATCCATTGCAACTTTGGATTTAGTGGTTCAGAACTTAATATTTGTTGAATTTTAGTGATTTTTTATATTATCTATGCTCTGGGTAAAAAGAAATTGGTTCAGCTGAACCCGTTGAGTCTATGTTGCAAGCCCCTACCGATGCTCTTTAGGGGAATGCCTCTTCTATCAGACCCGTTTTCAGCCCAATAAACATGATATTTCTTTCTTTCTTTTTTTTCTCTTTTTTTCTTCTTGTCTTTGGCTTCTTTATATTAGAGCTTAGGCTGCAAAAGAACTTGCATATTTAGTGCTTTTGACTTCATGAGTTGTTTGTGCGTGGCTAATGGATACTTGAACTGTACAATTGGTGCTTCGGTGTCAATTAAGTATATCCTTCTTTTTTATTTCAGTGGCGCTTGTATAGGCTACTTACCATTATTTTGCTCTCAATTTTTTTTGTTTTTGTTTCATTATGAAAAAGAATGTTCCTTCCAAAAGATATGAGTTATTATATCCACGCACAAGAAAAAGATCATAATCAGATAAATTGAGAGAGAGACAGAGAGAGCATAAATCAGATAGACAAACTGACTCCAGTTGAAAGAGTTGTGATGAGTATTAGTGTCTTTTTCAAGATTGAGTACATAACATTTAAAGCAATGTTTTTTCTTTTTAATAACAAGATGAAGATCTACAGCATGTCTACAATGATTAGGATAGTATTATGAGGCTCAAAATTTGAGTTTACATCTTTTTTCCTTTCTTCATATGCTGGATTTGGTTAATGATTTTGAAGTACAAACCTTTTTGACTTCCTTAAAATTCTGCCATTGCATTTTACTTGGTTGCTGTTGTCCTGATAAAACAAAAAAGATCCTGATCAGAAACTTGGTTACTGTTGGTTTTGTCATTTAACAGCATTTAGACCAAACCATTTCAGTGAAAACAGATTGGTTAATTTAGCTTCATCCATGCCATGGAAATTCCAGTTGAGACCCCTGCAAAGAAACCAAAGAGGTTGACATCCGTTGTGTGGAACCATTTTGAAAGAGTTAGAAAGGCAGATATCTGTTATGCTGTTTGTGTACATTGTAAAAAGAAGCTTAGTGGATCGAGTAACAGTGGAACAACTCATCTGAGGAATCATTTGTTGCGGTGTCTAAAAAGATCCAACTATGATGTTTCCCAAATACTTGCAGCAAAGAGAAAGAGAAAAGAAACTACTGTTGCAGTTGTCACTTATGAAGAAGGGCAAAGGAAAGAAGAAACCGTTAACCCTGTGACCTTTAAGTTTGATCAAGAAGTAAAGAAAGAGGAAGCTACCATGCCTATCAACCTTGGCAGTGTTAGATTTGATCAAGAGCGGAGCCGTCTGGATCTTGCCCGTATGATTATGTTACATGGTTATCCTTTAGCCATGGTTGACCATGTTGGATTCAAAATATTTGTCAAGAACTTACAGCCATTATTTGAGACTTTGACTAACAGTGCTGTTGAACTTGACTGTATGACAATTTATGCAAAAGAGAAACAGAAGGTGTATGAGGCGATCCATAACTTGCATGGAAGAATTACTCTCTCTGCTGATATCTGGACTTCATCTGAAAATGCACGGTATCTGTGTTTAACTGCTTTTTACATTGATGAAGACTGGAAACTGCAGAAGAAAATGCTGAATTTTATAACACTGGATCCTTCTCACACGGATGACATACTTTCAGAAGTTGTTATAAAAAGTTTGACAGACTGGGCCATTGATCGTAAGTTGTTTTCTATGACTTTCGATCATTGTACGGGC
Organism: Nicotiana paniculata; assembly: GCA_005239505.1. Lineage (NCBI taxonomy): Eukaryota > Viridiplantae > Streptophyta > Magnoliopsida > Solanales > Solanaceae > Nicotiana > Nicotiana paniculata. Next base: position 62,333 of record ML346096.1, read on the forward strand.
TATGATAAGATGATTTTTAGAATCAAGGACTGGCTTTCTCAAAACAGGCCTCTGTTAAAGAATGGTGAATTGTTTGACGTGCGTTGTGCAGTGCAACTATTGAAATCAATCGTTTTTGATGTCATGGAAGCACTTCGAGATGTGATCCACAAGGTTAGAGAAAGCATAAGGCATGTTAAGAGTTCACAATTAGCCCTAGGAAAATTCAATGAGATTGCTCAGCAAGTTGCGATTAGTGGTGAAAGGCCTTTGATTCTTGACTGTGGACAGCAGTGGAGTTCAACATACTTGATGCTTGAAGCTGCCTTAGATTATAGGGGAGCCTTCTGTCTACTAGAAGAGCACGACCCTTCCTACACTTTCTCTTTGTCTGAAACAGAGTGGGATCATGCTAGTGCTATTGCGGGCTATATAAAACTTTTTGTTGAAGTTACTAATGTTTTCACGGCAAATAAATGTTCAACTGCGAATCAATATTTCCCTGAAATATGTGACATTCACATCCAGTTGATTGAATGGTGTAAAAATCCTGATAATTTTCTTAGCAATATAGCGCTGAAGATGAAAGAAAAGTTTGATAAGTATTGGGGTAAGTGCAGTTTGACTTTGGCGATAGCAGCAATATTGGACCCCAGGTTCAAGATGAAGTTGGTGGAGTATTACTATCCTCAGATTTATGGTTCTGATGCCTCAAATCAGATAAAAGAAATATCTGATGCTATAAGGGAGCTTTCAAATGAGTATGCTATGGGCTCATCTTCGCTTGATCCAGATACAGCTGGTACTTCTTGCAGCTTAACCAGTATCTCTAGTGGTACAAGGGACAGACTTAGGGGTTTTGACAAATTTCTCCATGAAACTTCACAAAACCACAACATAACGTCAGATCTTGAGAAATACTTGGAAGAGCCAGTCTTTCCACGCAATTATGATTTCAGCATATTGAATTGGTGGAAAGTTCACACACCAAGGTACCCTACATTATCAATGATGGCACGTGATATCTTGGGAGTTCCTGCATCCACTCTTGGGCCAGAGGTGGCATTCAATAACAGAGGCAAGGTGCTTGACCAAGATCGCAGTTCACTGAATCCAGCTGCTAGAGAAGCCTTGGTTTGTGGTCAGGACTGGTTGCGCGTGGAAACTGAAGGTAGTTTCATCTGATTTACATTTTCTTCTGCCAATCGTTTTAGGTGCTAATATTCTTATGATTTCTTTTTAAATTGTTAATGGATGGTTGTACTTTACCAGAAACCAACTCACCTCACATCTATACTGCTGTGCCACTTTCTATGGAATCAAAGTAGGGCATGTGTGGTATGTTTCCTTATCTTCACAAATTGTTTCCTATTCCAAGCCTTTGTTGTGTGTGTCGATCTTCTAATTTGGAGTTTATCCCTTTGCAAGGTTTGATGATTGGAGGATCGTTCAATCAGGACACACGTGTTTGTTTTCTTTTGATGACTTTAAACTTAATATCCCATTTAGTGCATATTGAGTAGATCTTCTTATATTTGACTGTATTGCTTTAAGATCAACTTCTTTCGATTTTCTTGCCTTTTCTTCAATTGTAAATGTTGATTGTAGTCAAGATATGTTATTCCGCTTTGGGGGTTTTCCCCTGCATAAACTGGAACTTTCACAAGTTATCTTGGGAGAGGAGTTGTCGAGGGAAGATCGTGTTCAGATGGGAAGAAATTGACCTTTGTCCCTTTTAATAAGTTTTAGGCAAGTAAGAAAATTAATTGTCATTTGGTATGAAGGGTCAAATGGACTTCAAAATTACATGTAAAGATGGTTTATTCGCGCTCCAATTCCAGGCATTAAAAATGAAGAATTAGTTTGCTGGTTTCTATACAGTTTAGCTGCATTTGTCTTCTTATTGGTTTGTTGGTCTTAGTATAAGTTTGCTGATTGTCAATTCAAGTTTGGCTACAAGTAAAGATTTACTTGTAGCTTTGTGTCATTGTCTTAAAACTTATCTTTTATGTTTTCAATCTAAAATCTCAACCATTCTATGCAGTGAAATTAAAAAATAGTTAGATTTGCAAGTGATAATTGAAAAATGGCCACTTTCAAAAGTAATCGAAATTTAGTCACTTTTCATGTAAACATAAATCTGAACGAAAACACTGTTCAAAATTCGGAAAATATTCCCCAGCATAATATACTGGAATTCTAGCATAATATATTGGATCTCTAGTATATTATGCTGGAACGTTTCATGTGATGGAGTTCCAGCATAATATGTCGGAAGTTCATACACAAGTGCACCAATATCCATTATATTGTGCTGGCACTTTCCGTGTTGCAGCAAACTAGTAGTTATTTTTCAATGACTTTGCAAACACCGGTTATTTTTCAATTACTGATTCGAAAACTAGCTAGGCCGTGCTATTTTGACAGATATCTTGGGTACAAGAAAACGATCAAAAAACTTATAAAAACTTAATAACCTTTGACATTTTTGCAAATGGATACAAATTGATATCACTCAAACTGAATAGAGATAATTGTGTTTCCTATTTCCTTTTAATTTTTATATATTCAATGAAATACTTTTTATTAGGACTACAGACTGCCTCGGCCCAACCTCGGTCAAGTCTCACGAGCCACAGGCTTACATGAGCCAGGCTAAAAAGCCTCATACTTATAGGCTAAAAGAATCTTAACTCAGCCCAGTCTAGCCCAGCCATATTGACGGCTTTATCCAAAACAATATACTAAAGTTTCACTAATAAAAGCTTCTGGAACTTTTATCTAAATTTTATTTCTACATTAAGGGGTAGCTAAATGTTGGTTCGTTTTGTGATGATGGCTAACTTTTTATTACCGGTATAAAAAGTAGTAATTTGCTTGCATTAGGGTAGACTATCTACATCACATCCTTGAGAGTGTAATCCTTCCCGGACCCTTGTTGAATACGGAATACTTTGTGCACTTGGCTGCTATTTATTAATAGTGGCTATTTGCCCTATCTTTTCCCAAGGAACCTCTGAAATTATGGGTCCAAAACTTAATGGTTATAATATTTCATAGGATATATATATATATATATATATATATATATATATATATATATATATATATATATATATAGAGATAGAGTACAAGTTAAAAAAGGTGTTCAATTAAACTCGTATTGAAAACTATAGCATATAGGTTCACTGGTGGTTATAACCTAGCACTCCTGGGGCTTTTGCATCTATACCCGCTTTTTGGGTCACGTTTTAACTTATACCCACTTTGCAAAAAAAATTACAAGCATACCCATTTTTCGCATAAACTTCAGGCATACGGGCCTGAAGTAGCAAAGGCAATCAGACAAACTTCAGCATTCTAGGCTTTTTCAAAAACTTCAGTAGAAGTGCTGAAGTTATTTAGTTCATTTGTAAAAACTTCAGCACTAAATAAGCTGAAGTTTTGTCCTAGATTAATTAGTTTTGTCATAAAGCTTTTTCAAAAATTTCAGCAGAAGATGCTGAAGTTATTTAGTTAATTTGAAAATTTCAGCACTAAATAAGCTGAAGTTTTGCACAGGTATCAAGAAGGCGGCGCCTGAAATTGTAAAAATTAGGGTATAGGTTAAATAATTTAAAAAATATGAGTATAGATTGAATGGGGTCGACCAAATAGGGCGCCCTGCAATTTCTACAACACTCCTTGACTATTCAAGATTTGGAGTCAGTAAACCTTTAGTTCTACTTCATTATTCTGCCGCAAAAGGAAAAAAATGATTGAGCTAGAAAAAGTTCAAAATTTCATATATCAGATTCAACGACAGATACAGGGGAGCAGCCTATCCAAATCTTCCACATAAAAACCACAAATATTATGAATTCATACAAAAAAAAAAAAAAAAAAAAGGAATAACGACCGAGGAAACCCTAGTCACTAACAATAATATAAAACAATAAGAGAATTCTGGGTACCAAAAATGAATAATGGCTAAAATAGCATACAAAATCCTTGAGATCAACAACTTTATGCAGAGGTTTTCTTGTTTGGTTCGAACACATACTTGATCAGCGACTCGTTGATCGGTAGCAACTCAGGGAACTCTTTCTTCAACTTTGATGCATCCATCTCGTTGTTACTGCGAGCTGCAACAATTACCTTGGCCTGCTCTTCCAATGTGAAGTTGGCCCAAGTAAATGCTGGATCGATATATTTCTTGTACATTTCCAAGATCTCATTATGGCTCACAACACCGGGGTTTGTGAAATTCCATATGCCCGTGAGGTTACGCTTTGCCATCTCAATTGAAATCGGAAGAAGCTCGTCTAGTATGGTCATACTGTTAGGAATATTGACCACCTTATTGTAGCGGCTAATCTTGGTAATGAAATTGCGAGGGTTGTTGAGATCTGAAGATATTGGCATGCGAACTCTGAGTGTGCAAACGTTGTCATATTCTTTCAGCAGCTCTTCAACCTAGCAGAAGGAAAAAAAGGAAAAACATATTAAGGTCTAATTCAGAAAAATGATGCTGTATTTGCGTTTCAGAGTCGTAAGGAGTGCTTACCATGGCCTTGGTCTTTGAATAGAAAGAACCAGCGAAATTGGGCGTATCTTCCTCCTTGAACCCAATACCGGAACCCTCTGGGTGCTTAGCATCATACTCGAATATGCAACCAGTGGCAAAATTCATCATCAGGAGACCGTGCTCTCTGCAAACATCTGCCAAGTTAAGAGTACCGGCAACATTTGTACGAATTGTTTCTGGTTTATGACTCTCACACCAATCAACATTGGGTCTACCAGTAACACCAGCAGCATTGAATATATGTGTCGGCTTGACAGTATTAATGTCTGCCAAAAGCTTTGAACGATCCTCCAAACGTCCCTTGCCATACTCATAAGAAATCCCCTGTTCCTCACACAATTTCCCTAGCAAACCGCCAATCCACCCAGTCCTACCATAGATCAAAAACTTAAAAGGGGATTTCTCAGGCACGTCGCTGCTCTTTGGAGCTGGTGCTACCGTTTTGGTTTCATTGGACTTTGCTGAGAATTCAGAAGATCCTGAATCATATTTCTCGGCTCCATCCAAATGTCTTTCTATTCCACCGGGCATCATCAGCATTCTAGGATGAGGAAGCAATGCTCCAGAGACATCCCCCCACCAATCGGGGTTTTTGGTATACCATTCAATAGTTTTTTTCAGACCCTCTTCCCACAAGGTCCTCTCTGACCAACCCAACTCTTTCAACTTTTGATCATCCAGAAAGTACCTCTGGTCGTTAAATGGCCTGTTCTCGACAAACTCAATGCTTTTGTCTGGATCCATGTTAAAGAGTTTGCATATATCTTTGGCAACATCGATCACTCTTCTCTCTTTTGTAGTTCCAATGTTATAAACATGACCTACCTCCCCCTTGTGTAGAATGACTTCAAAAGCCTCAGCAACATCCTCACAATATAGATAACTACGAACATTACAACCATCTCCATGAATAGGAAGAGTCTTCCCCCTCATGGCTAAAAGTATAAACTTTGGGATTAGTTTCTCCGGGAATTGGTTAGGACCATAGACATTGTTCCCTCTAGTGGTTATAACAGGTAAACCGTATGATCTACCGTAAGCCATAACAAGCATCTCGGCCCCGGCTTTTGTGGCTGAATATGGGTTAGTGGGAAGGAGTTGCGAGGCTTCGTGATTTCCTACAACAGCATCCTCGTCAGTCTCCCCGTAAACTTCATCCGTACTGACATGGATAAACCTTCTGATCTGACCAGTAACTTTGCAGGCTTCTAATAGTACGTGGGTACCGTAGATGTTGTTCTTAGTGAACTCAAAGCTATTACCAAAAGAGTTATCAACGTGGGTTTGAGCAGCAAAGTGCATTATAGTGTCAATGGACTCAGTGATGAGAAGGTAGTTAACAAGATCTGCACTGGCAATGTCCCCCTTAACAAACTTGAAATTAGGGGAAGATCGGGAAGGAATAAGGTTCTTCAAATTTGAACAATAATCAAGTTTGTCAAGCACAACGATCTTGTAGTCAGGGTAGCTGCGGACAAGCCTGTTGGCTACATGACATGCAATAAATCCGGCAGCTCCAGTAATGAGTATATTCTTAGGGGTGTATGTCGACATCTCGTTGCAGCTTCTACAAATGACAAATTCCAAATCAAAGTCAAGATTTTATAGTAAACTCATATCAAGTAGTGAAAAGACTCATTCATAAGATTGGACAACAGCAAAAAGAAATCTTTAAGTCAACATTTGTGTAACAGCACAAAACACAGTATAATGTCTGAGTCAACAACTATACACTAACAAAAGCATTTCACAATCAAAACCTCAACGACGGGGACAAAATCAACCTGCTTCCGCTAAGTCATTAAAAAGATCCCATCCTTCATTATTTGTACCTTCTTTTAAGGTTTGTGCATGGGATGAAAAGAAAGATATACCCAGCACTGAAAAAACAAAAAGATATCTCCTTTAACTAATCAATCAATCAACTACTCCTCAGTCAAATGCTGGGCCGCGAAAATGAATACTCTATATATTCTACTCTATATCGGGTTCATTTCATTCAAAATTTTGTCTTTTTAAAGAAAAATCAGGTTCTCCAAATCAAGAGATTCTCTAAATCTATTAACTTCTCCTCAATCCAGTACTAGTCAGGCTCGTCAATATGAATTATCCATATATTCTACTCTATTCATGCGCATTTCATTCCCAAATTAGTCTTTTAAGGCAAATCGGGGTTCTTCAAAACTAGAGATTCTCTAAATCTTAATCACTCGATCTCGATGAATTATAACTATAAACAAGCAGGGGCAGATGTAGCTACCCAAGTACGGGTTCAACTGAACCCGGTAACTTTAATATGGAGCTTATAAGGTCACCAAATTTCAATAAATACTTCGTCTTGAACCCAATGTGTAATGAGTTCAATGGTAAGAATATAAAGATTGAACCCTATCAAATCAAAATTCTGGATCAGCCTCCATAGACAAGCTCCAAGTTGAAAATGAAACGAAAGATCAATCCCAGATCATAAGATCCGACATGATTGGTAAACTTTCACAACAATAATGAGCAATTCAAATGCGTCTCTATTAGATCCGAATGAATTAAGCAATGCTAAATTAAAAATGGATCAAATAGTATCAAATCATAAACAGATCCAACCCATATACATATGTTATTTTAGTTATATGACCATTTTCACGGGAAATCAGTAAAATACAATACAACAATACAACAGGAGATTAATAAAACGAAGGAGATCATTTTCTTCTATTCAAATTGTAATTATTTATCGAAGATCATTTCTTCCACCGGTTCAAATCCCGATCAGGAAAAAATTAAATTGGTAATAGTTGTAACAAATTTATAATATAGAAATTAAATCATGCAAAAAAAAGAAATTGGTGAAACTTACCAGTTCAAATTCAGATCAAGATCCACCCCAAATGAGGGGAAAAAAAGGAACTACGTCGTGTGCGAGATTTGAGATTCAGACAAAGAAAGGCTGTAGTCGAGTAGCGTGTCTTTCTCTATTTATAGATTCACTGTACAAAGAAAATTTTAAAAAATGTTTCCTTTTTCAGATTTCAGGCAAAGAATAAAACAGAGAGGTGGAGGAAAAATTACTATGAAAGAAGGAACGGTAAATGGTGAAACAGGTAGGAAAATTACGTCACACGGCTAATTTCTCGCCTTCTCTTTGCTGCTGAGAAATAGGGAAAGATTAGTGGATGGGTTTCATTCATTCCATATTTACCAACTACCACTCAATGGGACCCACTCATATAAAGCAAATGAAAATTGGAGCGAGTAAAAACGCCAGCTCGGAGCACAAAGTATTTCATATTCACGTAGAGGTCAGGGTCGCACTCTCGAGGTATGTGTTAATAGTCTATTGTAATAAAAATATTAGTGATTGCTTTTACAGCTTGAAACAATAACCTATATATCACACTTAGACAACCTTATTGTTGCTACAAGGTTTCCTTTCAAAAATTAGAGCACATGTTCGGTGAAAATATATTTTATCCGGTGTTTATACTAAATTAATAGACCTATTATGTGTTTGCACATAAATTTTTATCATTTAATGATGGTTAGTAATATATATTCTCACCTCATTAAATTAATTGACCATGGTAAAGGTCATCTTGTGTAAATTTAGCAAAAACTGTGTTCCGAGACCCCGAAAGCCTCCGTTAATCTTACCTCGATGTGTGTGCGCAGCCCGAGCACGTAGCCATGAAGCTTTTATGTGAAAATGTGTTAAATAGTTGAATTGATGATAATTAATGGAATAAAGTTGACTTTGGTCAATATTTTTGGTAAACCGACTCGGACCCATGATTTGATGGTCCCGAAGGATCCGTAGGAAAATATGGGACCTGGGCGTATGCCCGAAATCGAATCTGAGGTCCCAAGTCCGAGAAATGAATTCTTAAAGAAAATTATTTTCTGAAAATAAGAAAGACTTTTGAAAATGAACTTTGATGTGAAATCTGTGTTACCGAGCCCGTATTATGGTTTCGGAGCCCTGAACAAGTTCAATATGTGTTATGTGAGTTATCTGTGAAATTTGGTAAGAAACGGACTTGGTTTGACGTGTTCCGGATCAAAACTGGAGAAGTTAGAAGTTTATGAAGTTTGAGAAAATTCTATAGATTTTGTAGTTTAATTCATTGTTTTTATGTTATTTTGGTGGTTACATTACTCGAATAAGTTCGTAGGATGATTTTGAAGTCGTGTGTATATTTGGTTTCGAGGGCTCGGGTGAGTTTCGGGTAGGTGTCGGGGTGCTAAGCTTAGGAAATTTATGGTGTTTTAGGTTGTATCTGGTGTCCAGTTATTCCTTCTCTGCGATCGCAGTGTATCGCACGCGATCGCGATGTTCAATTTGGGAAGGGGGTCAATTTTCTCTACGCGATCGCAAAGAGCTGAGTGCGAACGCGGAGCCTTAGGGTTTAGCTCTACGCGATCGCACCCCTATGGCCGCGATCACGTAAGTCTCCTGTGGGGTTGGGGGCTAGGCAGCAAATTGTTCTATGCGAACGCGTTCTTTTGTTCGCGATCGCGTGGGTCCACGTCCGGGTTCTCTGCGATCGCACTTAATTCGCGATCGCGTATGTCTGAAGTCCAGTACTCTCCGCGATCGCAGCCCTTCTGTCGCGATCGCGTAGAGTAAAATCTCCAGTTATTTAAAGTGTCCAAAACAGAATCCCATTACGGGATTTTCATAAATTTTCACCATCTCCTTCTTCTCCAAACCCCATAGCCGATTTCTAAGCTGTTCTTCCTCCATAACCACTTAGGTAAGTAATCTTAGCTCTAATTTCTTCCATTTTCTTCATCAATCATTAGATTCTAGGCCTAAAAACATGAAATCAAAGGTAGAAATAGGAGGTTTTGGGTAGAGTTAGGTCTTTTGAAAATTTTGGGAATTCAACCTCATTTTGGGGTCGGATTTCAAAACAAATTGTATATTCGGGTTCATGGGGGAATGGGTGATCGGGTTTTGGTCCAAACCTCGAGTTTGGACCAAGCGGGCCCGGGGTCGAATTTTGGTATTTTTGGAAGAATTATAGGAAATGTATAATTAGGCTTTGAGATTGAGTTATTGAATGATTATTGATGTTATTAAGTCAATTATGTCTAGATATTACTGTTTCGGAGTTGGATTCAAGAGGAAAGGCCGTGATTGAGGCTTGACTTGCATTGTTGGAGCCGAGGTAAGTGTTTGGCCTAACCTTAGCTTGAGGGAGTAGGTATATAGTCTTATTTCTATGTGTTATTCATGTCCAACGTATAGGTGAGGTGACGAGTACCTATATGTTGTGGTCAAGCATGCCCGTG
>ML346098.1:0-61182 GCA_005239505.1 Nicotiana paniculata
GCCAATGTCTCCTGGAGGTCTGGAGTAACAGTAGGGACCTCCTGTACCCCTCCAACTGTAGCTTCTGGGGGCTCCTCTGCCTCTGCTCTAGCCGGTGCTCGGGCTACACCGCGTGCTCGTCCCCTGCCCCGACCCCTGTCTCTGTTGGCTCTGACTGGGGGCTCGGGTGCCTAGTCATCAGTATGTCCGGTACGTGTAGGAACCATCTGCAAGCAAGAATAGAATAGAGTTTAAGAATTTGATGACAACAACTAGCACGATAAGGAATTCCAAAGAATTTGATTGTTCTTAACAATTACATAGCCTCTCGAAGATAGATAGGGACGTCTCCACACCGATCCGCGAGACTCTAATAAATCGGCTTGTGACTTGTGACTCCTATGAACCTAGACGCTCTGAGACGTCTGTACTTATCCTCAAGAGGATACAAGGATGTTAGGAGTACTTCCCTTCTTGATTCCTCATCGTGCGAGTTGATTCCTTTGAAGATTATGCCTATGTTCATTCCTACTTAATCTTACGCATCGCGAAGCACTTTCTATGAATCAGGAATTTGAGAAGTTGAAATGGTGCTACAGATGTAATTCGAGATGTTTCCATGTATAATTGGTTGGGGCTGTTGTTACGGCCCTGCAAGAGAATAATATGTTATTTCAGCTGAGTAGTTATGTTTTATAGGAGCCTTAAGGCTAGGCTCAGGTAGTGATGATGCTTGCGATTGGTTATCGCGCGATGTCGATATGATGATAGAATGCTTGCCCGTATGTTGGGGGTGATGAATGGTTTGAAGGGAGGTCTTCTCAGAGTGTGATTTCGAGATTTCGATATTTTAGTTCCGGCAGAGGAGAGGCCTTTGGATTATGAAAGGTCTGGTTGGGGTTGATAAGTAGTAAGACTTGGTGTCTTCAAGTGAGGTGTAATATGCACCTGTGACGTGGAGTCGCCGTCGTTGATCGAATGAAATGTGTTAAGTTTGTAGGTGCTATGGTTTCTTCGGTTGCGTGGGGTCAGAGTATTGGGAAGAAGTATTGAAGAATGCGGCTGGCATAGAATGATCCTGAATTGAGGCTACGCGGTGGTTCCATTTCTAGGAGGCCTGGTGCAAGAAGCGGAAGTCGAGCAGTCGCAAAGTGGGGTAGCGGCAGCATAGCTTGGGATTTGAAGACATTGTCGCGCACTTAATGGATGTCCATGAGGAGCGGACGGAATAGTAAAGTTGTTAAATGAAGCAGGGCGTAGGATGGGGTATTGAAGTCATAGAGAGCGTGCATTTCAGCATCATTGGAAGGTGTCCGCGGGTGATTTCCACAGGTGGGTTATCTTTTGTGAATAGGTTAGCAATGGCGGGGTTGGCAGGTCTTGGTGAGGGGTTCTAGTGGCTATTCGGTAGGAGGCGGAATGTTTGAATGATGCTAGAGAATTTGAGTACTTAGGGAGTGCTAACAAGAGAATTTGGAAGAATTGGATGGATTGGTTGAGCAAGATCGTGTTATCAAAGGAGAAAGGATCTCTGCAGGGTCTAGAATGGTGCAAGGAGTAGCTTCGGACTAAGTGGGGGAGTCCCACCATCTGCAGTTGGGTTGCAGGATTGTGTTATCATAGGGTTGCGGATTGTCGGCGTGTTGGCAAGTTATTACGGCTAAGGGAAAGGAGTAAAATGGTGATTTTGTGTGGGATTTGATGAATGTGTGCAAAAGTTGGCCCTGTCGGGCCATGATTAGGCTTTGGAAGATTCAGAATTTTGCTTAAGGCGTAGGTGAGTTGTCAGGATAGTGACTCGGTCGCGTGGTTCCTTGAAAGGGGTGTTCAGTGCTAGAAGAGCCTTGGAGTTGATTGTATTCAGGGCCAGTCAGAGTGGGTGACTCTCAACAGCGGTCCAAGTGAGTTCAAAAGTCAAAAATGCGGCGTTTAAGGGTTTCAGGCAGTAGAATGATCGAGAATTTGAGCTTTTGTAGAGTAATTTCTTATAAAAAGGAGTATGGTTGGAATGTTCTATGATATGTTTAAGCATGCGGGATAGTATTGGAGGAGTGAGAGAAATAGACTCCGGATTGTAGAAAGATTATCAGGAGGGTATGAGACGGGTTGCGGGATTTAGGCAGCATAGTCTCGTGAATCAAGGTCACTCGAGATGAGTGAGGGTTGAGTTTGCTATGAGTTGAAGAATGTTGTTATTATTCCTGAGGCAATTGAAGATGATTAAAATCAAATAGATTTATTAGCCATGGCTGAAATGGCACATTTTCGGCAATGATCAGTTCCTTCAGTGTGATTAAGTTATGCATGTGGCTTGTGCCAGTGTGTGCGGGGCTTGTCGGTCGTCGTAATGGATTCCATGTGGGAGCATTTGAGTGCTATGGCCTGTCAGGTATAGGCAGACTCCGGAAGGGTTATAGTGGTATATACTACTACTTAAGGATTTGCATGTTGGGTGATTGTGGGAATTCACTCGTGTGTTGAGATGATACTCCTGAATTGAATTAAGTAAAAGGTTCTATATGATAAAGTGTTCACCCTATTGGTGGTTCAGAAGTTATGATGGAATTCTTGAGCTACCTCATCTTGGCTTATTAGGTGCGGGAAGCGGTACGTAACTGGGAGTAAGAATCGAGATTGCGGTTCGGTGTTAATAAGGATGTCATGAGCTCGGAACACTACCAGAAAATGGGTATATGGGAACAGTAATTTTAGCAACGGTTCAACAACCATTGCCATAGAATATATATGGTAAGTGTTACAACAACATTTAACTGATATCATCACACTTTAACTATACAACCGTTGCAATTGCAAAAAAAAACCGTTGCCATAGATTTATCTAACGCAACGGTTATATAAACCGTCCCAAAAAACTATCTACCGGAACGGGGTTTTAGTAAAAATAACTATTGGAACGGTTATGTTTTCCCTCTTTATTCCTCCCTCCCCCCCCCCCCCCCCAATTTTTTTAACCCGCCAAATATCCCTTATTTATTTATTTTTTTAATAATTTAATAACCTAAATATTAAATAAAAAAATATTTGTGTTATACTTACCGTGTATACCCAACGCCGATATCCACAATGCCACATTAAGCTAGCCTCCTTCTTCACTAGCGCTGAGCTCGATCTGTAACAATCTTCTTCTTCCTCTTCAAAATCGTCGATTCCCCCATCTCTCTCTCTCTCTCTCTCTATAAAAACTCCGATACCCCAATCTCTCTCCGATGCCCTGAAAACCCTCACTCCTCTTTTAATTTAGAGTTTCTGAGGTTTAGTTTGATTAAGTGTAGAATGAATCTAAGAAACTAAGATTTTGTGCAAAGGGTTTGTATCCTTCGGAGGGCTTAATTAGGTCAACTTGTTGTGTAAAGGTTACAAACGAAGATCGGAGAACAATTTGAAGAACCAAATACTAAAGTAATAAGATTTTTTTTGCTCTCTTTGCACTTTCTGGTTCTTAATCAAGACATTATGTTTACGCTTTTACCTATTAATTCTGTATTATATGTAAGTGATTCAAAGTTGAAATCTCAATTTCAACATTTGTTGTGTAAATAGCCAATGTTATAAGTCTCAGTTTTAGCTACTTAATTTGTATGTTTTTTGAACAGATCGTTCACGATTGTAATGCCAAACGACAAATAATTAGATATTTTGTGTAGTATTTACTGCACACTAGCATCAAAGAATCATACATATCAACTAACTGCAGAGATGAGTGAAGAATATACAATGTGCTTAGGGTAGAAGAGTTGAAGTACAATTTTTACCCATCTTCTATTTATCGAAGTGATATCTTAGAGAGTTACAAAATCTGCAGTTTGATCCTTTTGTCTTAGAGCTGGCAATTAGATCCTCAATTCAACAGTGGTGAAGTGTAAAACTGCTTTTATTCACCTTGATAATGTTTCTAGAGACTTTAACCGATGATTAAATTTTATTTGGTATAATTCTGCTCTGTGCAAATTGCCTTATATTTTGGTTGTATATAAGAGTTTTGTGTCAAATATTTTCTGTCATATGTCTACTGCTGCTTTCTATATTTGTCTAAAAAGTCCTCTGTTTCACTAAAGCATGAAAAATGAACATCTGCTCTGCTCTTTACTCCTCTCTTCTTTGTTTGGACAATGTCAAATAAGAGGATGATTTCAACTGTTGTAGAAATGCTAGATTTAATGAAAAGCACATGCGGTTCTTCTTTATCGTTTTCATACCTGAACCTAAATTTGTCTTTGTTGTCTTTTTGGTGGTTTAGGTCCGCTATTTAATTCAACATCTGCAACTAATATAGCATCGGGTTTTGAAGTCTCTGGAACCATCAATAGGGTAATTATAGCATTATTCTCTCCCCATTCTTTATTGTTCTGTAGAATGATGCTCGAGTACTAGCTGCTTTTAATTCCAGGATCATACTTTTCGTACAGATCTAACTAGCTGTAGAAATGAATATCCTGAATATGTGGGCATGTGCTGCATCCTGTCATAAGTTTTTTGGGGCTGTGTATCTGCACGCATCTTCCAAAGCAACCCACAAATTGAGGTTTTTTAAGTGAGTCGACTCAGTCACTCCTTACTGTTATAACAATGAGAATTATGTGTGCGAATTTTTGATACTTTATTTAGCAGTATGGACATTTACCTTTTGTCAACTGCATACCCGGTAGTTAGTCTTATCTATTAGCATTTTAGACTATGAGATTTCCCTACCACAATTGTATTTAATTTTCTGTGTTTGTTTTTTCATGTATTTCTTCGATATATCATGCTGTGTTGGTTTGTGATATCAACACAAACCAACATGCCTATGAGAGTTAATGATCATTCTCTTCTTCCTCATTTCCACTCTCTTTCCATCTGTATACCTATCCATCTGTACCTGTGTTGGTTTGTGATATCAGGTACCCGGTAAGGAAACACCTCAGAAGTTAATCTGTAGTGTTTAAACTAGTTCTTCATGCCTATGACAGTTGCTAAATGATCATTCTCTTAACGCTAGGGAGTAGGGAAGTGTATTTGATATTTGAATATGACCATGAAGATGTCATGGGTCCAAAAGATCAGTAACATGGTTTCTAGTTCTTGATGTGTACCTCAGTTACTATAGTTTGACTTGCATGAGATCCACTTATCTCAATTTGATGTTGGAAAGCAGATCTCTTCTTACTTTTATACAATGCCCGACTTGTAGATAATTTTATGTTGTGTTGAATAAAGGTAGTGCTATGTTTTATGAGAGTAAACTCTTATTTTATTAGGTATTTTTCTATTTAGTTTTTAATCCTCAGGATACTGTGAGGTAAGACTTCCTTTGGTCTTATTTGAATGTTACGAATATGTAGACAAGCTAGAGTAGGTGTTTAGGATATTTCTTCCTGGGAGCAGTTGTTGCCTGTACACTGACTAAGCTTATTCTGAGGCTGGAAGAAGTTCAACCACCAAAAATTAAAGTGAACAAAGCAACGACAAATGCATTACTAATCATGATCTCAATGCTATAGCTAGGGCAATCTTCTAGGGAAGTCTTCTATTCTTCCTCATCTAATTGACAATGATTCTTATGACAGAATAGTTCTTTGCATAAGATTGCTCTGTAATTAAGTTGTGATCCTTTTGCGAGCACCAATTACTCTCATGTTTTGCTTGTCACTTCTGGAATGATTAAGTAATGTCAGGAGTCAGATATATAAGTTTTCCCTAAAAGGTTTAAGTCATTCTTTTCATTATCTAGATTTCTTCATTCTTTCTCTCCTCTTATTAAGTGTTGTTACTACCTTTGCGTTACTTCTATAAATTTTTACTGTTGGTAGTCTACTCATTGTAATGCTACAAGTTTTAATGAGTTGAATTTTGAGATTTACCGTGCCAACTGTTTTTACCTTAGCAAGTATCTTGAGGCTTTTTAGAAGCTTCAAAAACTATTGGATTGAAATAAAATTCAATGGAGTGACAAGAACAGTGAAAATTCATATAGATGACCCCAACTTGTATAAAATTGGTGAGAGTGGTGAGGAGGAGGTTCAAGGGGTTATGTTAAGAATCAATAACTCCAGCCCCTTCCTATTCCAATCATTATAGCTTATCAGTAAGTAGGGGTGTCAAATGGGCGGGTTGGGCTGATTTTCAACAGGACAAAATAGGTTGAGTCGATAATTGAGCTAAATCTAGACACAAGGCCTAACAGTGTTCTTGGCTTCATAAACTTGTATTTATATTTATCTTTGGTCTGAGCATAATCCGTTTTGCAAATCTCACTTTATACTCTTTTGTAGGTGGACCAGATGAAGAGATGGAAGACGAAGACAGTGATGAAGATCTACACCTTACTTGAATTTTGAATTGTTGATTGTTGTAGATGCATATGGCGGTTTCTAGAAATATTTGTTATCAAAACGTTTTAAAATTTTGATCTTGAAATATCAAATGTATGTTATTCGTTATTTCATCACTATCTATGGATTTATTATTAGTTTGTTGGACAATTTGGATTATGAATAGTTTCATTTTGTTATTTATATAAATTTTAGTATTTTGTAGTTTATTGTATATATATGTAAATCTTTATTTATAATAGGGGGCACTATTTTCAATTCAATTAAATTGTTACAGCTAACAAAACCGTTGCCATAGGACTTGCAAACCGTTCCAAAATAATATAAAAACCTTTACAATAGGTAGTCCAACCGTTGCCATAGGACATGCCAACCGTTCCAAATAAATAAAACCCGTTGCAGTATGTCATAGAACCGTTGCCATAGGACCTGCAAAACTGCTCCAAAATAATCTAAAAGCCGTTGCAATAGGTAATTCAGCTATTGCAAATCTTAAAGAAATCGTTGCCATTTCTGTAATACTTGTAACGGTTTAATAGATATAGTAACGGTTATTGACCGTTGCATTTAACGTTATGGTAACGGTTATTAACTGTTGCTGTTGACAAAAATAATCGTTCTAATAGGACGAGGAAAAACTATTGCGATAGACGGTCTATAGCAACGGTTATATGAACCGTTCCAAAAACCGTTCCATAAGCTCTATAGGCACGACAACTTGTGGAACGGGCACGGAATCATTGAAATACACCTATGGTAATAGTTTACTTACCTATTAGAATGGTTTTCCATGCATTTCCATAGGCCCATTTTCTAGTAGTGGAAGAGCAAGAAAAGTGATTTGAAAGTTCAGAGTAAGCTAGTGTTATTTTCAATGTCGCCTGAGATGGATATTCGGTGGAAGAGGCTTTGTACCCTGGTTATAAGTTCTTGATTTGTCTTACATCGTAGTATGGCCAGTGGCGGGTGTGCAGACTTGTTTCCTTGTGAGGAAGGTCGTGGAAGCGTGACCACGAAAAGATTGTATAAAGTGTGAAATGTAGTCACTTGATGGATTGAAGGTTTGGACTGAGTGTAAAGAAGTGCAATGTTGTGTATCTGAGAATTTATGCCTGGAAGGCGTTCAGTTCATTTGGTTGTGGATTGTGGGGTGTTTGTCCCGGCTATGATGGTTATTCTTGCGTATTATGAGAGGAAGTGGGTTAATATGGACCTAGGTAAAAGCTATTAGCATAGTTTGGTGCGAGCAAGGTGGCTCGATGTTCGTGGATGGATTTAAATATGAGTATGGGATCCGTATGAGCCATGGATGTTCATATCAGTAGAGATCATTTCATGGGAAGGTATTAGAACAACGAATGTTGTTTCGTCTTCGTCAAATTCATGTGTTATTATGATTGTGCCATGTGAGTTGTGAAACGGCTTGATAATTTTCTATGTGTTGAGATCCCGCGTAGTGGGGATGTTACGTGAGCAGGATAACTCTTGAGATCCAGAGTGTGTGTGTGTGTGTGTGTGTGTGTGTGTATATCGCATCTCAATTGTGCTTGAGTTATGTAGCCTACAACTTTATCAGTCTCCCCAGGATGGTATTATGCACTTAGTGTGCTTATGATCGGTATTCAGTAATTTGTAATAGTGAGCTAATCAGCTCCGTATTTATATCTTCTTATGTAAATTTTATGTGTGGATCGGGTGGCACGTCGCCACGGGTATGTTATTCGGATCGGGTTGCACACCGCAACAGTGTGATGTTGAGTAAGGTTCCTATAATTATTTTCTTGTGTTTTACTTCCTATTTTCTGATAAGAATTCATATTAGTTGCGTGATTTGAATAGTCCCTTCCTGAGTCGTTTCTTATTATCATGATCGAGTTATGGTCTATTGGCGCGATGTGGTATCATGTGAGGCGGTTGGTCATGTTTGGGGTGATTTGTTGTCGGAGCATTTCATACTGGGTGAGACGATATTTTTGGATCAGGGATCAGTGCGATAAGGTTATGTGAAGTGTATATTAAAGAACAAATATCGTTATTCAGGTTGATAATGAGGTGATGATTCTAATCAAGATGAGGTATTCAAGGATTTGTTAACTCTGTGGTTGGGTATGAATTTCTGCACATTTCCTCCCTTCTGGTGGTATCGTCAGCATTATAGAAGGATGTATGTATATATATATCATGAGGTGCATTGGGAGCATCAGATTCGTGGAATTTTGGCTATTAAGGTTCAAGGAACGTTATTGTGGTTAGACGATGAGTTATGCGGTGAATGGTGTTGATTCAGCAAAGGTATGCAGTCATGTCCTGGTATACCGGGTGGTGGATGATACAGTGTTTATGTATTGGAACTAGACCTGGTAGAGAATTTCAAGTGTTGGAACTAGGTTCTGAGCTTATTATATGGATAAAAGAAGAATCTTCAGATTTGATCAAGCTAATGTACTCAACTAGGATGTGGTAGCACGGGCAGGTGCTCAAAATGTTAAACAATGATTTCAGGTAACTCCAGAGCAGTTCTTAGCACGTTCGAGGACGAACGTCTGTTTAAGTAGGGGAGAATGTAACGACCCGACCGGTCATTTCGAGCTCTAGCGCGTCGTTATGTGGTTTGAAGTCGTGAGCAGCTCCATTAAGGTATTATGACTTGTAGGTGTGGTCCGAATTGAATTTCAGGAAGTTTAGAGTTTGTTTGGAAAGAAAATTCTCATTTCAGAAGCCTTAAGTTGGAGAAATGGATTAAGATTGGAATTTTGAGTAAACGACCTCCGAATCAGGATTTGAAGGTTCCAGCAGATTCGTATGATGATTTCGGACTTGGGCGAATGTCCGGATCAGGTTTTGGATAACCCGGGAGCGTTTCGGCGTATATTATGGAAGTTAGAATTTTAGAAAGATTTCATATGGGCTTGAAGCGCATTTCAGAGTTATTGATGTCCTTTTGGGATTCCGAGTCTGGGAATAGCTTTGAGTGGTGATTCTGGAGCTGGGAGCGCAATCGGAAGTGAATTTGGATGTCCGTAGGTCATTTTGAAGTCATTTGGCTAAAGATAGAAATTTGAAGGTTTTTGAGAAATCTGACCGGAATTGAAAGTTTTGATATCGAGGTCGGAATGCAATTCCAGAAGTTGGAGTAGGTCAGTAATGTTGAATATTACTTGTGCGCAAACTTTGAGGTCAATCGGATGTGATTTGATAGGTTTCGACATCAGATGTAGAAGGTGGAAATTTCTAAGTTCATAAAGTTGGGATTTGAGTGCGATTCGTGGTTTCGATGTTGTTTGATGTGATTTGAGGCCTCGAGAAAGTCTGCACTACATTTTGGAACAAGTTGGTATAATTGGACGGGGTCTCGGGGGCCTCGGGTGGATTCCGGGTGGTTAACGGATCAAGTTGAGAGTTTGAAGAAGGCTGGAATTTCTGTCATCTGGTGTGATCCGCACCTGCGAGGATATAGCCGCAGGTGCGGCTTTGGCGCCGCAGGTGCGGCTTTGGCGCCGCAGGTGCGAGAGTAGGCAGGCTTGGCTGGGATCGCAGGTGCGATGGAATTTCCGCACCTGCAAAGTCGCAAGTGCGGAAAATGGGGCGCAGGTGCGATTTTGGACTGGATTTGAGGAAGCCGCAGGTACGGGAGATTGGTCGCACCTGCGGGAGCGTAGGTGCGGAAGTCGGCCTGGGCAGAATGTTTTAAAATAAGGATTTTGGGTCATTTTCTTCATTTCTTCTTGGGATTTGGCGATTTTGGGAGGCTTCAATGAGGGGATTCCTTCATGCAATGTCACGGTAAGTAACTCCTTCATGCCTCTAAGTTAAATACAAGATTATATGCATGGATTAAGCATGAAATTTTGTAGGAATTTGGGAAATATTGAAGAAACCTAGAAAAATGGAAATTGTGATTTTTAGCCACGAATTGAGCATGAATATTTGACTAAATTGTATATTTGAGTTAGTAAGGCTCTGGGTAGAATATATCCTCGAGAAATTTTGGATTTCGGGCACGTGGGCCCGAGGGCATTTTGGTCATTTCACTGAGCGGGGTTGGGAAAGTATATAATTTGAAATTAGGATGAATTTTCATTGCTTTGCCGTTATGTGGTAGTTTCGGAGCGTTGTGCAATGATTTGAGTCGTCGGCATGGCTTGAAGGGTGGTTATGGAATGTCAGAGCGAGGTAAGTCTCCTTTCTATCTTTGTGAGGGGGAATTGTCCCCCTAGGTGAATTAATTAAGTACATGCTATTATCTTTGGGGGCTACATACGCACGAGGTGAGGGGAGTCCGTGCGTAGATACTATTATGCCATGTGTGGGTAGTCTAGGACCCACTAGCATGCCTTATGTGTTATGCATGTAATATTAAACTGCTAGTATAATCGAAATCGTAATTGAATATCTAAAGAAGAATATAGTTCATTTTCTTAATCATTTAGAAAGAGAATTGGTTCCTCTATGGATAATTGTATACCTGGTAGGGTTGTATTATTGAATATCATTAAACTTGGTAAATGAGTTTCAAAACAATGATTTAAAAGTTATATTTCATGTTCCGTTAAGAAGAATTTTACCACTTTCCTGAGAAAAACTGCTTTCTTGATAAAATACGGATTTATTATATGGATATGTGTAACTTTGGGTGCCTGAGTCGCATGTATGATTCACGAGCAGGATGAACCTGTATTTGTGTGTATTCATATAAGCACCTAAGTCGCAGGTATGATTCGCGAGCAGGCTAGCGTTATTATTTTTAACCGCGTCGCATGATCGATTCACGAGCGGTGCAGATAGATGCATCTATGGTTCGAGTCGTTCGACCCTTCGGCACGACATAATTTATTATTGTTGGTCTGCGTCGTTCGACCCTCGGTATTTCTTGCGCATGATATTTACTACATTGTTGCTATGATTTTTGCCTGATTTCTAGCCTGAAATATTAAGTTGTCAATTGATATGACAGAGATTTAAAGTTATTAAAAAGATTTTGGAAGAAGTTGTTCCTTCCCATCGATTAATTGTTATTTGGTTAAATCACCCATGTTGATTAATTATTATTAATATGACGAAGATATAAAGTGTTAAACGTGAGCATAGTTGAAAATATTTATTCCTGATTTTAATAAATTGCCTATGATAATCATGCTTAGTGTCACACTTAAATATTCTAAATTGACCTTTAGTAAGTGTCAGTACGTATCTGAGGTTAGGCGGGCTACACATTATTTTTGTACTCATGCTACACTTGTTGTGCATTTTATTGCACAGGTACTTTCATAGCAATGTGGAGGATTCAGAGACTTAGGTGAGCTGCATCATCCAGAGGCGATCCGCAGCTGACAGAGTCTCCCTCGTGCTGTATTTATTTTCATTTTAAATTTCCTTGTCCAATTTGTATTTCTGACAGGCGTTGTAATGATTGTATAAATTCTTAGAAATTGCTCATGTACTTGTGACACCGGGTTCTGGGATATGTTGGGATATATTTGCTAAAGTGTAGTATTCAAACCATTATTTTTTTTATTAACAGATTTTTATTTGGTTAATATGTAATAAAGTGAAAGAAAATGTTTTTCATAAATGTTAAAAATTGAAAAATTTATTTCAGTTAATTAATGATTTGGCTTGCCTGACATTGATGTCCGGCGCCATCACGACCTTAGGGATTTTGGGTCGTGACAGCACCGTAACATCTTGATGTTTTCCCGTAGTGTATTATGCTTAGTCATCTTCTCATAGTGGTAATTATGCACTTTATCGTGCTTGATGTTGATAGACATGTGTCTAGTAAGTATGCGCATTTTGGCTCGATGGGAAATCCAGGTGGTTTGATATTATTAAATCAGGTTGCACGCTTCAACGATAGTGTGTGGGATGGAGTCGCACGTTGCAATAGTACTATGATGAGATGTGATTCCTTATGATTATTTTATGTGTTTTTCTTCTACTTTGTGGAAATAGTTCATAGGGGGATGTTCAATATTTCCCTGCCTGCCAAACTTGTTTGGTAGCGTTCTTATTTGACCCTCCTCCTATTATCTGTCATATATAGGTTATTGCTTGTTTGGTGTACAGACTGCAATGCGTGAGGTTCCAAGAAGCACATAGTGCGATATGCCGGTTGAGCTGCTTGTACTGAGTGAGATGAGGTTTTTGGATATGGAATTTGCACTATCAGATTAGGATGAGGTGTGTTGGGAAGAATAATACTAATATTCAGCTCGAAATATGGAAATGGTCTTATTGGATGAGAGAACTCCACGATTTGTTGATTTGATGAGTATTTATGAGTTTCCTTTCTTTTGTCATTAGCACTGTGACAAAGGTTTGGACCAAGATTTTATTTGATGTGTGATATATTACTGGTACCGAGCTTGGTAAGGAGCAGTTATTGGGGTCAGAGGTTAATGTTGTGAGTATGTGAGTTATGAGATACATAGCATAGATTGATTTTGGAAGTGTATTGACAGCTTGATTCAACTTGTTAGGGTCGACACTTTGTATATATACAAGGATTAGATCTTATAGGGAATTTTGAAAGTAGAATCTTCAGTTGGGGTCGTGTTCACAGACTTGTATGGACCGTGGTGGCATGAGATCACTCATGGGTACAAGTATGATGAGTTTATTCAGCTATATGACGGCTTTGAACGACTATGGGCACATTCGAGGACAAACGTATGTTTAAGTGTCGGAGCATATAACGATCCGACCGGTTATTTTGAGTACTAGCTTCCTTTTCCGTGTTTTGAGACCTCTCATAGATTCATTTGATGATTAATGAATTGCGTGCATGGTTCATTTCATTATTCAAAAATCTTATATGTGAAATTTTGAAAAAAATATGATTTTTGACTTTAAAAGAGACATTAAGTTGACCGCGATCAACGTTTTTGGTAAACGACCTTGGATAGGTGTTTTGAAAGATCTGGTAGATTCATATGATATTTTTTTACTTGTACGTATGTTAGGTGAGGTCCCGGGTGACCCGAGCGCCTTTTGGCGCATTATGTGAAAAATTATAAAATTTGGTTTTAAACAGGAAAATCTTAAGCTTTGATGATCGATTTGTGATTTTAGATGTTATTTTGATGATTTGAGAGAGGGAAAAAGTTTATATGATGTTACTACACTTGTGTGCATGTTCGGTTTGTATCCCGAGGGCTCAAGTGAGTTTCAGATGCATTGCAAACTGATTTGGAACTACTGGTGCAGAACAACTGGTGTATTTCGGATATCCGATCTAAATACGAAATCTAAAATCCAAAATTGAGCGGATCGATTCGGATTTCGGATATCCGATCCAAATGAACAATCCTATTTTTTACTACATGGGGGGGGGGGGTGAGGTATGCTAGGTGTAGAGCATATATGCATGTTCCAGGGTTATCCATGCTCGGGGGTAGATTTTATGATTCTTTGTGCCTTATTGGACTATGAAATTTCTTGCCTCATCTTTTACTTAATTTTTATAATAGTATGAATGAAAATTTCAATGCTAGAAACCATGATTCAGTCTATAACATCTTCATTAAATATGGTGGACTTTATGAATCTGTTGACGTGCTAAATTCGGTCCTCACTATACTTAATAAAAAATACATGTCAATGACCGTCATTCTAAGGTATTTGAGTTCCATACTTATACTGAAGAGCATGTTTGAGACTTGTCAAGATACTTGAACAATAGGGTTCTTGAAGTTTACTGAATTGTTTAGTGGCACTAGAGTTGTGATTGCTGTTCACATGGTGTATATTCTTAACCAGTCTTCTCGATGTTATCCATGCTTCCTACCTTTCTTGTTGCTGATATACATGTGCTTGGTTTGGAGGAGTGTAAAGAACGAAGTGTGATGCCGTGCCATTGCATATACAATATCATGTGAGTAAGAGTTTAAAGCACGAGTGTGATGCCGTGCCATTTCATATGCATTATTATGCACGAAGGATAATGTCTTGCCATTATTTTACATTATCATGTGAGGAAGAGAGTAAAAGCACGAAGGGTGATGCCGTGTAATTCCTTTTATATTATAATATGAGGATGCAAGTTCATGGCCCGAAAGGTATTTCCGTGCAGACGAGGATAAGAGACTTGAGACTTGCAATATATTATGTTATCCTTCCCTTGTGTATACCTTTATGCCTTTATCTTTAGTGGTTATTGCTTCATCAATGCTTTCTATGTTGCTTGCTGTTGTCACGTCTTTGTCTTCTACCTTATTTGTTACTCCCTCTGTTTCAGTTTATGTGAACCTATTTCTTTTTTGGTCCGTTCCAAAAAGAATGACCCCTTTCTAAATTTGGAAATAATTTAGCTTAAACTTACAATTCTACCCTTAATGAGAAGCTTTTATAACCACACAAGTACTCTGGGCCCCTTTTTGACTTGTTTAGGACCACAAATTTCAAAAGTCTTCATTTTTTCTTAAACTTCGTGCCCAGTCAAACATGTTCACATAAATTGAAACGGAGGGAGTACTATTTTATCCATGCCTTCTATTTGTTTCTCTTGCCATAATCATGCTTTCATTCGTGTCTGTTATATTTCCATTTATGTCTTCGCTCATATGTTGCATTTATGTATGTTATTGTTATGTTATCTATATGATTATACTTTATTTATTACTGTTCTCTGTGTATCGTTTACCTCGTGGTTGTTTGTTATTTGTATTCCTTCTACCTGGTTGGTGTTATACATATGCTTGGTAAGGATGATAAATGCACGAAATGTATTGTCGTGCCATTTGATTTGACATACATGCATACGTTTGGTGAGAATGAGGTAAATGCACAAAGGATGTTGCCGTGTTATTTGATTCGATATTTGAAACACATTCCTCATCTTATGAATAGTCGTGCGTTTACTAATTTATTTTGGTGGTTATCGCTTTAACCTCTTGACTCAAGTTGTTATAAAAGGATTTGGTTGTGATATTAAGAAAACTGGTTGTGATTCCTTCAAGTTAATCCGTTACTATTTCTCATATTTGTTCTCATAATCTACTTGTTGTCCGTAGTATTCTTTTTATTGCCTACTTAACTGAATAGGTTTTATTAGTAAGTATCTTCGGATTTAAAATCCCATCACTACTTCACCGGGGTTAGTCAAGATACTTATTGAATGTACATGTGGTCGATTGTACTCATTCTACACTTCTGCACTTCTCGTGCAGATCTTGATATTGGTACCAGCAGAGTTCCGAGAGGTACTTAGCGGATACCAGGGGGTGATTCAAGGTAGAGCTGCATCTCGTTCGCAGGCCTTAGAGTCACTTTTTTATTTCTGTCGCACTTTTTTCATTTTTCGGACAATGTTCTATTTTCATTCAGAACAATGTATGTAGAAAATTCTAGAAGATCATGTACTTGTAACACCAAATCTTTTGATGGATTGCATAGTTGTTGGTTTTAGACCTGTCATATTTAGCTTTGAAATGCTTTTACCTTCTTATTATCATGTTGTTAGTCGTAAATTACTATTTTCTCATATTTTTATCAGTTGTCTGTTGGCTTGCCTAGCAGTCGGTATTAGACGCCATCAGGGTCCGTGGTTGGGGTTTTGTGTCGTGACACTTGCCTGGCACACAATACATTAAAGCTTTAAAATTGGAAAGCGGAAATAGAATATATCCGGAACTTGTTCAATTATTCAGATGGTGGATCCATATTCATAAACAGAACAAATAAAACAGAATCGCAAGCATTGCTGCTTAAAGTAAATCACCAGTATAAGGGACTCCAGTGGCAGGCAGCCAAAAGTTCCCTGTTATGAAATTGGAAACTGTAAAACTGATAGCATCTGTGCTGTTAATCACATGATAACCAGGCCAAGTTACCCTGCTGCTCGTATTGGATCCAGGGCCTGTGTTGTTATATTCAGCATAATATAACGTACTTAGCGCGAAATCTCCAGACCAAGCTGCACAACCAGCAGGATTTATCAGGCTATCCATGAAGGATTGCATATAAACTGTTCTCGAATACTCCTTCCACGGCCGGCCTAAATACGTCTGCGTTGTGCCATTACTCGATGCTAGATCAGGGGCAGCTTTTATGGTGCAATTGTGCATGGATGTGCCTGTATTCTGGTTTATGTCAGTTCTGCCCTGTGCAGTGATTGGATTAAACTGGCCTTGTAGTGGAAGGCGAGGATATATGTTACAGTTCTGGAAAACAACGGCAGCATTTCCGAAAATGAAATCGACTGTCCCGTATATATCACATTCCCTGTAGAATTGTCTCATAGAATGTGTGTACAAAGTGTCTTGATACCCTTCAAAGCTGCAATTGTAAAATGTAGAGAGATCAGCACCATTTCGAACTGCCACTGCTTGATGCTTTATTGCTCCTGCTGTGTTCTGAAAGGTGATGTTCATTGCCAGAAATCCTTGCCCAACCACAGCTGCATGATGATTTACTTTTAGATACGTTACATTAAAAAGTGGTGCCATAACTAGCTCAGATGTCTCAAAGGATGCAACACTTAATCCTCAATTTCTTGTTAATTATATAACCATTGCCAGGCAATAGTGTGACTAGGTATACATGCATGCAGAGTCAAATGTTGTTCATTTCAGCAACTACCACGACCCAGTGAAGTCCTTCTAGTGGGGTATAAGGATGGTAGTGTGTACGCAGATCTTACAGCTACTCCGAGGGGTTAGAGAGGCTGTTTCCGATAGACCCTCGGCTCAAGAAGACGAAAAGATTCTTATTAATACTAGTTTTGGAAACACAAAGAATTCATCATTATATAACTAAAAAGGTTGAACCCATCAAGTTTAATCTTGGATCCGCATCCGAATACATGAGTCTTGGAAGATGGTGTATATGTCTTTAATTATTTGCGAGTTAAAGCTAAGGTTCAATAAGAGAAAGATTTGACTAGTGAACATCAGGCTACGTGAGATTATTCAATTATCCAAGAAGCGTGTTTTGATTTTTAAAAAAAGCTTAACTAAGATCCGACTTCTATGGACTACAAAATGCATGGCATTAATTTAACTCTTTGATCTTCCATAAAGCAAGGGAAAAAATTACCATCTAACATTGAATAACTCAAATGATATTTGACTTAAAATTACCAATTACTTACCGAAAGTGGCAGAATTGAAGGTTGTCCATCCATCTACTACGCTGTGATTCCCAGTTATAATAGTCTTATTAATGCCATCACCAACCATCATCAAATACTTCTTGTTACTGGCAATAGAGACATACTCTTGGTACACACCAGCAACCACATATATCATGTAATACCCGTTTCCTGCTTTCGTATTATTTGGGGCAGCTACAATGGCATCGTTGATAGTTGTGTAATTCCCAGATCCATCTGGATTTACCACTACCATTTGTGTCACGTTTACACAACTAATTCCACTTATTTGCAAGAGCTTTCGTCCACCTCTTGTTGGCTTATAAATCATTTCCCCGCTCCGACTACTACTATAGCTCGCTTTGGCAGGTGAATTAGGAAGCCAGCCATACTTAAAAAGGGCGAGAGATACGCTATACATCATGCTGCCATTAGCAAATGCAGGAAAAATCTGACTCGCAATGTCTGCAGCTGAAGGAGTGATTTGAAGGCTGTCCAAGCAGGTTTGTTGATTGGTTATACATGCACTAAGCAAGGTTTCAACATCATCAAATTGTGAACCCTCAAGGGTATTTCCAGGTTGGGTAATAGTACCCGCGACCTTAGATAAGAAATCCAAATTTAGGCCAATAAGTAATTGGCAATCTTGGAGGACAAATATACTACTTTGAGATGATATGTTTTTTGAGTTTAAGTAACCTTTGACTGAATGAAGAAATTGTGTAGTTGCTGATGAAGAAAGCTGAATGGACAGCCTTCCGTAGTCATGTATGTTTGCAGACTTGTTTTGAGGAAGAAAATATTTGCACAAGTCAGGGAAGGGAGTGATTTTACAAAAGGTAGGTCCTCTGAAAGAAGATGGTGCGGCAAAGGGAGAGGAGCAAAGAAAGGTGATGGTCAGAAAGAGAGCGAGAATTTTAGGCACAAAGTATACTATTCCCATATTGATAGTTATTTGTATCAATGTGTAGATCCAGATAATATGGGCATATATAGGCGGCATTTGCCACATTGAGGTTCATAAATGTATTGTCCACTTGAATGCATACTTTGAGACTAGATGAACACTTGCAATATTTTTTTTCTTTCTTAGAGAAGACTTGCCATATTGCAAGCTGTATACTGAACATTAAGCTATTTATAAATGTATTCTTATGTGATTCTTGGATAGAAATAGTTCCGTTTCTCTTCTCGAGGTATGGGAATTTGAAGAAAGATTAGCAAGCTAAACCAAGTTGCACCAGGTAATTATATATTGAACTTTAAAATTTCAACTACTGTTTGATACGTAAAGCTCCATTAATCAAAAGGCAAAATTTTACCCAACAAAATAAAACCAAGAAAGAAATATGTTGATAACACGAAAATCAAGCAGACTCCATTCAGGACTTATGATTTGTCGGTTCACCCTAAGTTGCTCCGACATGACATTTTAGGTGCCGCACCTGTATAGAGAAAAATAAAATATGACACATGGCCGCTTAAAGGAAGGACACGTGAAACACAAGATGGGGATGATCATCGGGCACAACTATTCCACTTGTCAACGAAAGGAATAACGATCACAAAAGGCATATTAAATGCTTTGCGTCCGGTAACATTTAATACAAAATATTTTGCAGCATTAAGGATGATGGCCCATTACAAAGAATTTGGCAGGTATGCCTAACTTTATATCTTCATCAATAGACCTCGTAATTGACATTAAAGAAGGGCATGATCCTATGTTTTCCTTCCCTAGACACAGGTATAAATAGGGATCTCAATTATCATTGTAAGAGATACTCGCTAACTGACACTACGTCCTATACAACATCCTTAATAATATTTACTTTCTCGCTTTTGATCTTATCATTGTTGTACCCAGAACCCTGTTGCTGGATTCATCAACTCCGTCATTCTATTTACATTCCAAGGCTAAGTATTTTATATTTTATCAGTTATTTCATTACTTTTTGGATCAATTAATTCACTTGTCTAGAAATCATGAACAAATTCAACTGTACCGTATTTCGGGTAAACAGTTTGGCACCCACCTTGGGGCCTAGACAGTCGTGTAGTTAAATTGATCCTTGCCTTTTTTACTAACATGTTTGATTATTTTGTCTTAGAAATTTACAAAAGAAATGGCAGATAACACTGTTAACGATGCATGCAACCTTGAAACTCAGGGAGAACAACCTCATTTCGAGGATACTGTCAGTAACACTCGCAATCAGGGGAATGACGCAACACCAGTGCATGACGGGTGGTACCCTCTCCATGTTTGGGATGACACTCCTGATGATGCGGATGAGGAACATGTAGCGGATGTAGTGAGGGTCTTGCAAGAGCAACAAGCAATCATTCTAGGCCATCTCATACAAAAATATTAAGTTATGACGGAACTAAAACATGCGCTATCAGGTGCTTCCAATAATGCAAATAGGCGAGATCCAATTCTTCTCGAGGTTCCCACAAACCAAACGACGCAGAGAGTCGACAACAACACTCCTAGGGGTGAAGTTGGCTCTGACGGGGCCGGGGAGAGTAGATCTGGCATTAACAATGATAACGATCCGTTCAAGGAGGAACTTTTGTGGTTCATGAAGGAAGTAAATGCTCGCATGGATAAAATCCCGGGCGCACCACCAGTATTGAAAGGCTCAAACTTGAAGAAATATATTCAATAACCATACAAAGAGAGTGCGACCGCACAATTAATCCCGAAGCGGTTCAAAATGCCCCAAGTGCCGAAGTGTGGTGAAACTTCAGATCCACATAAACACATTACCACTTACACAACAATAGTAAAAGGAAATGATCTGTCTTCTCATGAAATTAAGCCCGTATTGTTGAAGAAATTTAGTGAGACTCTCATGAGGGGAGCTTTAACGTGGTATTAGTTATTTCCCGAACATTCCATGGATTCCTTTGAGATACTCGCAGATTCTTTCATCAAGGCCGTGCCGGTGCCAGAAAGGTACAAGCTCAAAAGGCCGAATATTCAGGATTGCGTAGGGAGAATCCGAGTTATTACGAGAGTTTATCACCCAGTTCTAGAAGGAAATGATGTTGCTACCAGCAGTCCCGAATGAATGGGAAGCTGAAGCATTCACCAAAGGTTTAAATCCGAGGAGTTCGGACGCTTCCCGAAAGTTGAAGGAAAGTCTGCTCGAGTTCCAAGCAACAACTTGGGCGGATGTCCACAGCTAGTACGAGTAAAAAAAAAGGACCGAAGACGATCGGGTTAGCTTCCCATCATCAACCAAAGGACGGTAGAAGAATAGAGAAAAAATAAAAGATGATATTGAAACAGATATACAAACTTCGAGGGGACGGTTTTTGCCCGTGCGAACAGAAGGTCGCGGAAGGAGCTTCCAGACAGCAGATAGGTTCATCATTGATAGAAGAATCGATCGTGGCCGGAACAACATATCGTTGCAGGATAAGGAAACCTGGGGGACATAAGGTTCCTCTTACCCAAAAATGTCAGAATACAACTTCAATGTCAATATAGTAGAGTTGGTGTCGGCCATGAGGAATATCAAAGAAACACGGTTCTCAAGACCTATGAAATCAAATCCCATCCATAGGAATCCCAATTTATGTTGTGAATATCACGACACTAACATCCACCAGATTGGGGATCCCAATTTAACGGGGTTACCTTTTCGGCACCAAAGAAGACAAAAGTATCGATAACACATAGTAAAAGGCTCCGAGAAGACGATATCACATTCACGGACGAAGATGCAGATGGATTACTACTACCGCACAATGACACACTAGTAATTTCTTTGAATGTGTTAGAATTTAAAATTAAACGTGTTTTAGTGGATCCAGGAAGTTTCTCTAATATCATACAGTGGAGAGTACTAGATCAAGCTAAACTCACCGGAAGCATTATCCCGACAACGAAAATCCTCGCCAGATTCAACCTCGCAAGCGTGACAACCCGGGGAGAGATTCTGCTTCTCACAAACGCCGAAGGAGTGATGAAGAAAACTCTCATCTAAGTGGTAGATGGAAATATGAGATATAATGTCATTTGGGAACAGGATTGCACACGAAAATAAGGTATTCTTTTATTTAATTCCTTAAAATTAGCGCCGATTATTTTGCATGGTCTCATGAGGATATGGTAGGAATCCCAACAGAGATAGGCGTGCACAAGTTGATCTTGGATCCCATCATACCTTCGGTAAGGCAAAAGAAGCGTCCTCTTACTGGAGAAAGGAATAAATTTGTCAAAGAAGAGGTAACCTGTTTACTTAAGATAGGCTCAATCAGAGAGGTAAGATATCCAGACTGGTTAGCTAATAAAGTTATAGTACCTAAGAAAAGTAATAAATTTTGCATGTGCGTAGATTATAAGGATCTTAATAAAGCGTTCCCGAAAGACTCATTTCCATTACAAAATATCGATCAAATGATTGATACTACGACCGGACATGAGTTAATGAGTTTCATCGATGCTTATTCTGGGTACATTCAAATCAAGATTAACCCAGAGGATCAGGAAAATACTTTGTTTATAACGAATTTTGGTATCTATTGTTACAATGCGATGCCCTTTGGGCCGAAGAACGACGGAGCCACTTATCAACGGCTTGTAAATAAGATGTTCGAACAACAAATAGGAAGGACTATGGAAGTATATATAGAGGATATGCTCGTTAAGTATTTGAATGCAGCTGACCACTTGAAGCATTTACAAAAAACATTCGACATCCTGAGGGAGCACAATATGAAACTTAATCCCGAGAAGTATGCGTTCGGGGTCAGTTCAGGTAAATTTCTAGGATTCTTTGTCACACAAATGGGAATTGAGGTAAAAGAAGTATAAAGGCTCATAGGGAGATTAGCAGGTTTGAGCAGGTTCATTTCCTATTTGTTAGAAAAATGTCACCCCTTCTTCGCACTACTCAAAA
The DNA here is from genome assembly GCA_005239505.1 of Nicotiana paniculata. Taxonomy (NCBI): domain Eukaryota; kingdom Viridiplantae; phylum Streptophyta; class Magnoliopsida; order Solanales; family Solanaceae; genus Nicotiana; species Nicotiana paniculata. Next base: position 22,314 of record ML346098.1, read on the forward strand.
AGAAAAACAATTTCGAATGGACACCAGAGTGTCAGCAAGTCCTGAAGGAGTTGAAGAGATATTTTTCAAGCCCTCCGTTGCTCTAAAAACCAAAAGAAGGTGAAATGTTGCTAGTCTACCTCATGGTTTCCCCTTGAGGAATATCCTTCATAAATCGGAGCTCTCAGGTAGATTGGCCAAATGGGCTGTCGAAATGAGTGAATTCGATATAGAGTATAAACCAAGGACTGCAATTAAGTCATAAGTCTTGGCTGACCTCATGGTCGACTTCAGTCCGAGACTATTGCCTCTGGCAGCCAAGAAGGCAATGGTGGTGTTAGAATCGACATTGGGAGTTTGGACCTTATTTATGGACGAAGCTTTAAACGTAAAAGGGTCCGATCTTGGAATAGTCTTAATTAGGCCTTCAGGGGAAACCTTAAGGCAAGCCATCTGAATAATTCCTTTAACTAACAATGAAGCAGAGTACAAATCTTTGATTGCAGGGCTCGAATTGGTCTGGGGACTTGACTCTGAAGTCATAAAAATCAAATGTGGTTCGCAATTGGTGGTAAATCAGGTCTAATTATTGACACCAAAGAGGAACATATGCAACAATATGTGGTAAAGGTTCGAGGTTTATTGGCTCGATTCTGATAATGGTAATATCTCATATTTCGAGGAAAGATAACGCGGAAGCAGATGCATTGGCAAACTTGGGCTCATCAACTGAAATCCAAGGATCATAATCAGGGATGGCGGTACAACTGATGAGCCCAACCTTGGACACATATTACTATGAGGTAAATTCGACTAATTTGGTCTGGGACCGAAGAAATAAAATAATCAATTATCTCGAACATGGAAAGTTTCCCGAAGACCCCAAAGCATCAAGAGAATTCTGTGCCAAAGGTGCACGTTATAGCTTAAAGAAAGGACAATTGTACACAAAATCCTTTCAAGGCCCATTGGCCCGGTGTTTAGGAGCATTAGAAGCTAACTATGTTATGAGATAAGTCCATTAAGGGATATGCGATAACCACTTAGGTGCAGATTCTTTGGTGCTGAAATTAGTTCGGGAAAGATATTACTGGCCCCGTATGGAGCAAGATGCCAAAGACTTCGTACAAAAATGTGATAAGAGCAAATGCTACTCACCACTAGTACATCAACCGGCAGAATCCCTACATTTGGTTCTGTCCCTGTGGCTATTCATGAAATGGGGGATGGACATTGTTGGACCACTACCACCGGCTCCCCGAAAAGTAAAGATTTCTTTTAATTTTAACTGACTATTTTTCTAAATGGGTGGAAGAAGGTCCTTATCAGATTATCAGAGAACGCGAAGTGGTTGACTTCCTATGGAAAAATATAATTTTCAGGTTTGGAATACTAAAAGAGATTGCATGCGACAATGGGCCGCAGTTGATCAGCGTGAAAGTTACAAAGTTCCATGAAGACCAAAAGATAAAAAGGAATACCTCTTCACCTTATCATCCGAGCGCAAATGGTCAAGCAGAGTCAACAAACGAAGTGATAAATCAAAATCTCAAGAAGTTGTTGGAAGCAACAAAAGGCAATTGGCCCGAAGAATTAATTGGGGTTCTATGGGGCAACCAAACAATGGACAAGTCAAGCACGGGAGAGACCCCTTTTTCCCTTGTATACGGTGTAGAAGCTTTGATACATTTGGAAGTGGGGGAACCAACCCTAAGATATTTCGAGGCGAAAAAAGAATCGAACAACGAGGCAATGCTAATCAACTTGGAGCTGCTCGAGGAACACAGGGACTTGGCGCATGTCAGAATGGCGGCTCAAAAGCAAAAAATAGAGCGATATTATAATCGAAGATTCAACCTCCGATATTTCAAAGTAGGAGACTTGGTCTTAAGGAAGGTAACTGAAAACACCTGGGAACTCAACACGGGCAAGTTAGGCCCAACATGGGAAGGCCCTTACCAGGTTTCGGCTATCACTAAGAAAGGATCATACGAGTTGGATAACCAAAACTGAGACAAGCTTCCCAACAACTGGAATGTGGATCACCTCATAAGGTATTATTGCGGATGTACAATATGTGTTGCACTCTTTTTTCCTTCGTTCAGTTTTTGTCCCAATTGAGTTTTTCTAGCAAGGTTTTTAACGAGGCACTGACAGAAAGCATACTACAAGACAATAATGACAAGACCTTTGATGACAAGGAGAACAAACAAGTTTCCACTCAGGGGCAATTAGATAATCTTTTCTTCGATAGCAAATTCCTACAGGGAAGTTAAGTTTGCTACCGAACAAAGGTTACCCGATCGATCACTGTTGGTTCCCCAAGTACACCCAAGTATACGTGGTAGTCAAGTAATAAAGTGACTCGAAAATCGGATGTCGAACCCCACAGAGACTTAGATTCATCGTTAACTAAGCAAACTAAAATTAATTAATTGTCCAAGCTATTTAAGAGTGACATTTTTCTATTAATCTACTATCATGGAAATTAAACAAGTAACAACTAAATTATCAAGAATGCAAATGTATGACGAGATTTTACTTCAAAGGAGGTGAAAATTTCAAGGTTGTGATTGGTTTATCAATCCTTTTAAGTGCAATAATCACACTCGTTAATCCATATTATCTAAGGTTTCTAATTAACTAGATCGTTTATATGAATAACATGTTCCTACAATACTATTCGCCAATCCACAATATATCAACCCTATATTCCTATGGTATTGAGTCTATCATGAACGAATATAATACGATATTCAGTTAGGCAAGACTATTAGGTATATGCCTATCCTAACCGCGAAATCTTTCCCCGAGCCATAGGTTCAGCAATAAGCTCTCTCAAATTCTACTCTAATCTAAACACCGCTTTCCCAAGCATAGCATGGATAGTAAATAGAACTCAACTGCTGGCGAAACTATAAAGCAATTATCCACAGAATTAGAGAAACAACCAAAGATGATAACTCGAATTAACGGTAATATAATTAATAAACCTCAATAATCATGACAACCACAACCCTAGAACGTGATGTTTAGCTCCACATAGACATGGTAGCAAAACAACAAATCATCAAAAAAAAATAAAGACTACTTAGTTTGATGAAGAAAGATAGAATCTGATGAATACCGGCCTCCACAGCGGCTCCGTGCTCTCCCTCGGTCTAATCTCTCTCTAATAATTGTGCTTAATGACTATTTATATGTGTAGAAAAATGCCTAGACGAAATAACTAAGTCAAAAACCAAATAGGATGCGAAATAGACTTTTAAAATCCGGAACCCCCTCGTTATAGATCGCGCCTCGCGAGGCAAAATGCCTGGTCCACCTCGCTGTACACCGTGTGATGCGAGCTCTCCATCGTGCTTTCTACTGCGCGACGCCAGCTCCCAACACGGAGAGCTTATCAGTAGCAGGCGAGGCAAAAAAGACCGCTAAACTGGCCGCCATGGCCCAAACGAAAGTAAAAAGACTTCTAGCTCATAGTTCAATTGGACATGTAGAAGCCACTGAGGAGAGAGAAAAATTAGTAATAGTAGGTCCAGTTCAGATGGGAGAATACCAAATAGGGAATGAAGTAAAACAACATCAAACGTTTTCTTTCACAGTACCACTCCCAACAAATGGGAGTAGTAGAGCCATCAACAAGCTAGCTCCATAGCGAGCTTTAAAGCTTGCAACGCGTGATGCTACTTCTGCTTCATTTCATTCCTGCTTTCCCTAACTTTTGGCAAATTCCTTTCTCATTATCATCCCTTACTTTTCAACTCTTCTTTTGCTTTTTTTTCTTTTTGCGTTATTTTGTTTTATCTTCAAACATTGCACAATTACATATCATAATATTTTCCGTCATCAAATAATCACGAACCATTCTTGTAGTGTATAAAATACACATAAAATCTCTACTTTGCTCCAATTTCATCTCCAATGTACCTACACATAAAATAAACTCAATTAAGCACAAATATAGTATAGTTTAACATTAAATCCCCAAAACGTAAGGTAAGTAATGCACTAAAAATATATAATTATAGCCAAACATCACTACCCCACACTTAAATGTTGTTCACCCTCGAGCAATCAACACTTTACACTATCTTTGAGTAATTTTTTTTACATAATTGAAGCACACTACACCAATGACCATTGTTTATAGCAACATATAGCAATAATTAAACCTTAGAATATGCAATCACATACACTTCCCTTTTTCTTATGCCAAACTACAAAAATATTCAAACAAAGACAACATTCTCATAACAATCCTAGCCTCAATAACCAACTCAATGTCACAATGCACTCATGACTTGAACACCCAACACCATAGAGAGAAGTCTAATAACGTTACATATCCCTTGTGAAACCATGTGCCCTAACAACTAGAACAACAGAGTAAGTTGAATCCATACATTCAAATAAAATGCTCAAATATATTTTAAGGACTCATATATATCAAAGAAAATCTCTCACTCTCACAAAAGAAGTCACATGCATGAAATTGGTACCATAGGCTTGCCCTTAATGTAAATCTCTACTAATGTAAGCTTGTTCGATGTAAAATCAATTAGGACTTTTTCATGGTTGTAATGTGGGCTAAGGGATGGGTAAATAATATCACCCCCAAAAACGTTCCCTTCTTCTTTAAGCACTACTTTAAGTCATACCCACTAGCGATAACAAGACAACAATTTATTCATCGCTATTTTTCCGGATTTTTCTCTATTTTTTCCCAACTATTTTTTCTCAATTTTTACTAGTGGTGTATTATTTTACAAGACAAGTGCACCTTTCTTCCTTTCATTGGTTCCACTGAAAAGTCAGCCCACACTTAGTCCCTTTTTACTTCTTCTAGCACTCATTGCACAATTAAAGCGCTTTAAGAGGTAAAAGGATCAAAACAACGTCAATTAAGAATAAAAAGGGTATATGCTTGTAATTTGGGTGCCAAATAAAAGAGTATAGGCTCAAAATGGTTAACTAAGGATAGATTTTATTTATGATAAGCATTAAGCTCAAAAAGAACAAAGATAGCCTAAAATCATTTCCAAACCGAGTCTCACCTAAATGTTTGCTCCAACTCACATACCGCGCAAGTTCTAGACACAAGTACAATGACATGAACTATATAAAAATATCACTTCACACATGGCACATGAATTACTAAGGATGGTTTCATTCCGACTCTCAAACTAGTTCAAGTATTCACAAAGCCACAAGATATTAAGCATTAAGCACAAAGTGAACATAAGTCAAGAAAATGGGACATAGGCGTCACAAAACATAATATCCAAATAACCAAGGCATCATAAGCAATTTTAGCACATAGAAAAGATACTACGCATGCCAAAGCCTAAATATGCTACTATCAAACATGTCAAGGGCACGTAGGAATCTCATCTTTATTCCTCCATTTATTCCCTAAATTCTAATCTACTCTAAAAATAAAATAAAAATAAGATGAAAACTACTATCCAATTCAAACTACATCCCATGAAAAAGAACCGATGCACAAAGAAATACCATGGGAGATTATTACTACCTAAAAAATTAAATAATAAAAAGACATATTTTTGGATTTTTTTGTTTAGACTTTAACCCCTCAAGAAAACCGTCTAGGAGATCCATCGTCGGGAAAAGTCCAATTTTTCTATCTTTTTCAATTTTTTTTTCCATATTTATAAAAAAAATTAAGCTACTAAATACTACATAACTACGAAAACAAAAATAAGAATTTAACATTTTCTAACATACTACTACTAAATATCTAGAAGAATTCTCCACCCCACACTTAAAAGAGTGCAGTGCCCCGAATGCACAAATAAAGTAAAACAATAACATGGGTGGACAAAAAATTTCCTGAAAGGCCAATGACCGAAGCAATCACGGCTCACGAGGTACTCAGACTTCCCCATGTATGGTCCTTTGTGTGGGCTCCCACACTTAGTTCTCACCATCTAGCTCGCTTTGCAGTCTTCCAGTGACTTTGCTTCATATGCTTATAATCCTACAAAATCAAAACAAACACTACAAAAATAATATAATAAAAATAAAAATAAAAAAAACAGTAAATCTGGGTTGCCTCTCAACAAGCACATAATTTAACGTCGCGACACGACTTGAACCACTTTTTGTCTCTACCTCGAACTTATGTATTGTACCCCTAACATGGCATCCAGTCTGCGGCTATGCTCCAATGCTGGGGCTACAAGTATAACCAGGCCAAGTAATAAATTTTCCACTCTGCACTTCTTGGCCTTTAGATGAGGTATGTAATTATGTCTCTGTGGCACGATAAATTCCAGAATGCAAGCACCTTGTTCCTTGTCCATTGGTTCCTCCAAAGGCTCGAATGAATCAATTCCCATATCATCATCCAAACATAATGTTGAAAAATGGATAGAATGAGGACCAATGCACCCTAACTCTAGAATTGCTTCACTATTTACATCCTCATATGTACATTCATTAGAGTCTTCAAATATAATATTATATACTTCCTCACACGACTCTAGAGTGCTTTCCTCAACACGGACATCATCTATAAAAGTATGGTCTAATGATTGACTCTCCGCCTTTTATCTCCTCAATTTAGCGTATAAGCTCATTTTCAGTTTCACACAACTCAGAACTAGTTTTTGGGCATTAGACGCATCAATCTTTGCAATCAATCGAGCTCCCAAGTCGTGAATAGCAGTGCCAAATTTTCCGATCTCTTATTCCAGTTCAGCTCTCCCTTCTATTTAGTTTCTTATCCCATTTGTAATTTTCTCACGTTGAGCTTCGTATATTTCTAATCGTTCAACTTGTTCCATTAGCCAAGTTTGGCTCAAAATCTCCTCTTCTTTGAGATTATTCTCTTGTTGGAACTCACTCTCTTCTGGAATTTTAAGCTCTTCCTGAGTATCAACTAAGGTTGCAACTTGTTGATCATCGAATGTTTCAACCCATTTTTCTATTTTGGCCTTCATTCTCTTAATTATTGCCTTCAGATTTTCCATCTCTTTTCGACGTTCATGATTTTGCTCCCTTAAAGATTGAGTTTGCTCCTTTATTTGCCTCATCAATATCCAATATATGAGCATCATATTCCACATTCTCCACTTTGTTCCTATCAAACTCATAAAAATTATCAGAAACATCATATTTAGGGCTCGAAGAAGGTTAAAAAGAATTAGGACAACCATCCCAATGGCCACCTTGACCACCACACAAATTATAAATATTCCACTCAAAGGATTGAGATTATGAACACAACTCGCTCTCGGGGATATTCAGATAATTTTTCTACCAATGGGGTTCTCCACAATATGGAAAAGGATCATCAAAAGAAGAATAACCATCATTCGAACATTTTACATTCCAAGATGTCATGTAAAAGTAAGTAAAAGGATAAAAAATACTAACTAAATATGATCATTGTCATCATCCATGCTAGATAGTAAAGCCTTGTGGCCACGCTTGAAAAGGTTTATCATTCCCCCGCGAAAGATTTTGGGGGAATAAAGATTCATCATATGAGCTAGGGTTAGGTCCTCTCCAGTTTCTAGGCACAGGCGCCGAAGGCAGGGGACCGTCCTCCGCACTCAAGAACTTACATGTGCCAAACACACTAGGTAACGAAGGCAAAACTCCGCAATCACGGAATCAAGGTCTCTGTTAAAAGAAAAAGCCCCCAAAGTAAAGCGATACGTGAAAAAATATGTAAAACCTTCCTTGGGAAGGATCACTCGCTCCAATAAGTTAGGAGCAATAATATTTAACTCAAGATAGAGGCAGTCTTCCTTCACAGTAGGAATACTGGAAGGGCGAATAAAATAAGGGTACCTACTAACAACCCATGTGCGAGGGTTAGCAGTAGGAAATTTATCTTCAAAATCCTTCGAAGTACTAAGACTTCTTGGGGTGATGGAATCCACTGTTGGAGGAATAAAATTCTCGGTTTTGTTCTTCCCCTTTGAAGAACTGGCACGTTTTGAAGAGAAAGCCATTGGAATAGAAGGAAGGAAAATTTCTAGTTCAAAGAAGATCAGAGAAAAGTTGGGAAATAAAAATGCAAATTAGAAGTTTGAGAGATTATGAAGTGCATAGGAGAAGGATGATGCGTATAAGTAAAAGTTTGGCGGCTAAATTCATGGCATACCTCGATAATCGGCAAAAGCTATGTTGAATCGTGGGATGATGTGTGTTCGGGGCATTAAATGGGGAGAGACGTGCGTCTAATCAACTATCAAAGAACTTCAGAGGGAGTTATAGTAATTCCTGCAAAAAAGTACTCTACCAACTTCCCGGTAACTCATGAGTGTGTCACCAGAAAGTAGGAGGACTATCTGTATAGGGAAAAATACGATATGGCACGTAGCCGCTTAAAGGAAGGACACATGGAACACAGGATGGGGATGTCCACCGAACACAACTATTCCACTTGTCAACGGAAGGAATTATTATCACAAAAGGCGTATTAAATGCTCTGCATTCGGTAACATCTAATACAAAATATTTGTAGCATTAAGGATGATGGCCCATTACAAGGAATTTGGCGTTCAGGCCTAACATTACATCTTCATCAATAACCCTCATAATTGACAATAAAGAAGGGTTGATCCTAGGTTTTCCTTCCCTAGACATAGATATAAATAGGGAGCTCAATTATCATTGTAAGGGATGAATTTTCTGGCTAATTGACGCTACATTCTATACAACATTTTTTATACAATTTTAGTTTCTCGCTTTTTATCTTATCATTGTTGTGCCTGGAAACCCTATTCCTGGATTCATTAGCACTGGCATTCCATTTATATTCTAAGTCTAAGTATTTAATATTTCATCAGCTATTTAATTACTTTTTGGATCTAATTAATTCACTTGCCTAGAAATCACGAACAAATTCAACTATACCTTTTTTCGGATAAATAGCACCCGTGTTGACACGACACTAGTATGGGTGTGGGTATGAGATTCGTACTGGATCTGGTCAAACAATTTTAGGACTTTGACCATGATGGATGAAAACATTCGAGATGAGATTAATTTGATTTCCGAAATCAGAATAAAAAACTAGAGTAAATTTGAAGAAAATAGCATACCGTATCTAGGAAATCAATCATTTTTTATATACAACTTGAGAATAAAAAAAAATCCACACTTTATTAGCTATACGTAAGTATTCCATTAAATTTATCATAATTTAGAGATTTTTATATTTTTTTATTTTACTTTTAGCCGGATATCGGAACCAGTATCGTGCTAGGATCCGTATCCCCGAGTCTTAGAATTTACATCTCGAAGGGTCCGACCTTTAGATCCATACTCGTATCGAACACCCACACCCGTGTCCGAGCAACTTAGCTTTCACCTTAGCCATCTTGGACAGCGTTTGTTGGATTCCCGGAACCAATTGCAACTCTAGATTTGGATCATAAAAAACAATAATCCTACTACATAATTATATGGATGCCAATGAACTTTAACTTCTTTATTTTTGGACCTCGTCTCTTAAATATTAATATTGCCTCTTCCCCATATTATTGTAGCACTAGAAGCTCAGCATCCAGAAAGGTGGAATGATGACATGGAAAAGAAAAGACGGTCTTATGAATAAGACACTATTGAGGAAAAATTCATAGGCGATAATAAAGATAGTTTATGTATAAGGATCACTGACCTCCCAATATGATTATTGAATAATAATCATTTTATAGGATGATGTTTGACTGAACATTTAGTTTACTAGTTAAAAGTTTAGTTTTATAGAGAACACATCACATATACATTTAAAAGTGAATTGTCAAATTAACTTCTATTTTTAAACTTATGACAGTTACGGATGACATTCAAACATTTTGGAATGTCTCAAAGTAGACGTATTATCGTATTATATTATAAGGTTTTTTATTGAAACTAGGGGTCCACCAAATTATATAGAGAACCACGTTCTCTATTAGTTTCTATAGAGCGCACGCATACAACAGTAAGTAAATGACATAATGGAATTTTACGTGGAAAACTCCCAGCTCACGAGATTAAAAACCAGGACCTATCCTAGTAGGATTTCAACTTCACTACTTAGCAAACTTTTGATTACAACCTATTGTAACCTAGGAATTAACCTTTTAATCCCTCACTAACTTGTAACAATTATATTACAAGCCACTTTGTAATAACTCTATTACAAAGACTTATAACTTAACTAACTCTAGTGAAGACACAAACACAGAGTTTATGATTTAACAAAAGTTTCCTACACAATTGATTCTAACTAAGCTAAGTAGGAATTACAAGTAAAGAACTTTAACAAAGGTGAAACACAACTAAGGACAAGTAATGACCCAATGCAGGGAATTGGTCCTTGTTATGTTGTTCTTTGTTCTTGAAGCACTTGAGAATTGATTGCTGCATTGATGCACATGCTTGAGACAATGCTTGGTAGATCTTCAATGTTCAAGTGATGTTTTGCCTTTGGTTTAATGTTAATATAACATCGATGACATCACTTGAATGTTGCAAGCATGTTTGGTATAGGATCATTCCTAATGAAGTTGCTTGCTGAAGTGTTTTGTACTGTTGCTTATGCAGGAAGAAACTTTACAACTATTGGGAAGTTGAAAAGTACGGTCACCAGAGGAACTGGTGTCCATTTGTTCCCCTTGTTGTTTCTTTGACTTCTGAAGAGTTGATTTACATCTCCATCTTGAGACATGTTATTCTCACGTACTTAGGGATATGCATCAGGTTCCTTATCTGGTTCTTATATTTAAGTTTGTTAGATTATCAAAACACAACAAGAATGCATATATATTATGCATGTACCCTATCGATTCCCCCCTTTTTGATGTTGACAAACCTATAATTGAGGTTCCCCTAAGAACCAGAATTCCCCCTGAATCTGTTGTTCCGCATCTTGTTCCCCCTCAATTTAAACTTGCCCCTTTTGGAATCATAAAAATATTAGTAGCAAGCAATACACAAAAAGAAGTCTAGATTAGTTAACTCATGACACATGTGTGCACACAACATAATAGAGAACAAAGTATAGGATCAAGATATGCACAACCAAAAGGACGAAATATCATTAAGTTTTCAGAAATAAAACAGGGAGCAGTTCCATCGTTACCACATCATCCACAAAATAAAAACAACAAAAAGGGTACCAGCCATAAACATTACTGAACATAATAAAAAGAAATAGAGGATAAACACTAAGAACTAGACACTGGGAACGGGAGAGCTATTAAGGAGTACTGGAAGCTGAGGAAGAGGCAAGGGTTCTAAGAAGGATGTCCATGCGAGCATTTGCAAACCCTTGCTCGTTTAGAAACCTTTCCTTCAGGTCCTCAACCTGCTTCTTGAGAGCATCATTTTCCTTTGCGAGACGGGCAACCTATGTGCTTTGGGCACTACTAGAACCAACTGGCTCCTGGTCCTGACTGAGCTGACCTTCAAGAATGGCATTCTGAGCCTTCAGCTTTCGTATTTCTTCAGTGGCCCTATTTTGAGTGTTGATAAACTGAGAAATGGTCGAAGTGCTGCAACTCCTCCACCCCTATCAGTGCACTCTCACTCCTTAAGGGTGGTTTTGGATAAATATTTCTTGCGAGTTCCTACTTTAGCCTGTCCGAAGGGAACCTTGAAGAATTCAAACACCTTAGTGAGGAGAAACCCGTAAGGCAACCCATGATTACCATCCTTGAACTATGTCACCTTCATGTGTTCTATCGTAAGACTACGCAAGTTTATAGTGGTGTAGCCATTCAGTGCTTCCATGAGAACCAAGTCTGTTCGTGAGGAAATTGAGCGTCTTTCGGCACATAGGAGTAGAACTTTGTTCACCATTTCGAATAGTAGTTGGTACACTGGAAGCAGGGCCTTCTTGTGTACCCATTCCCCTTGCTGCATTGCCTTATCCTTCACAATGGCATTCTTGAAATTTGTAGAGCATACCCCTCAATGGAGGACATCCCATCAGTGTGCACGCCCAAAATGGCTCCCTGTACAGCAGTGTCCATCACAAAATCAACACCATTCGATGTTAGACAAATGTTATCATTCTCAACTGTGAAGAAATCAGCATAGAAACTATGCGCTTCTGCCTCATATACCTTGGGATTGTCACTTGTGAACATAAGTGTCCATTGTTGGAATTAACAAATCTCCACCAATTGGCACATTCCAGACATATCCAGAATATCAGGGGCAAATGTACGCTCCACAACACCTTTTGGTTTCTCATTTTTTTTGTGCCAGCATCCTGGGTATCACAAACCTTGGTCTTCTTGGAGGAACCAGGTTCCTCACTAGCATCGATCTTCCTTTTCATTGATTTTCTAAAACTCTTTCTTTTCTCAGAAGATTTCTCAGGCACCTTTTCCTCAGACACTTTTTCAACCGATTCTTCTGTCACCTTTTCTCTAGATTCCTCAACGACATTTTCACCATATTTTTCATCTTCAACATTGTAGAAACTCTCCTTACTCACATATTACTCTTTCTTGGATTTCGGAATAGTATGCTTCTGTGAAAAATTATGAGTTAAGGAACTTGGTTCCTCATCCACATCATCATCAATATTAACAACTAGTGCATGCACTACCTTCTCATTTACATTCTTCCTATCCATTAACAATTTTATCCTCTTTTGTTCTTCCTTGATTTTCCTAAGAACAAACTCAAGATCCTCTTTCTTCTGCAACCTAGTGGTAGGTCTCTTAGGAGTTGGCTCTTGAGGAGTAGCCTGTCTACTCCTAGCCCTGATGAAACTTGTAATGGCCACATTGTCATAATCATCTTCAATGTTCTCATCATCCTCCTCAGATAAAGATTTCATTTTCGGGACAACTATAGGCAATGGCCCAACGTAGAAATAAGGAGAGGGAGCATGATCAATACTGACCTGGGGTTCTTGAGAAGAACCAGGGGTCTTATCCCAAGTAGAAGCAGAGGGATCCTCTTGGGTAGAGTGATCAGATCCCTCAGTAGTACTGTCCGGTAAAGATGTTTCAACAGGCACCATTTCCCTACTCTCCACTAGTGTACTAATTTCTTCCCCCTGAGACCCATTGGCTTTTGACACACCTTCACCACCCCCAATAATACTTCCCTCAGCAGCTATTCACATCATATTTTCTATAGCCTCTTGTTCTTGTAACCCCATGGTAAATTGTTACACCCCACATTTTCGTACATGAAAGTACGACATAAGTAAATTGATGGAAGCTCAAAAATGAGATGTTACATCCCGCATTTTTGTATGTTAAAGTTTTGCCGTAAGTGAATAGACATAAGTTAGAGAATGAGATTATTTTGAGATTACAAGAATTATCCTATTTTCAAACAAGTGATGAGTAAATTCATGAAGGTGATAGGGTAAGCAAATCGAAGAAAATAAATTTTGTCGAAGTTTGACATTTTGAGATAAAATACGGTCCAAGCTACAATACCCTGTATTTATGGACTAGTGAATACAAGGTACCACATGACCATGATAGCAAAACGTATCAAGATATTAAAAGTTAGTATTATTATAATTAATTTGAGATAAATCTTAGTTATGTGAATAATTGAGTAATTATTGGTCAGTGAGAGATTAACAAGTTAATCAAGAGAATAGTGGATAGTTAATGATAATCGTTAGATAAAGTTAAAGAACCCAAAGAAAAACCAAGGGATATTACCTAACTATCCTAAAAAACAAAAGAAAATCTTTTTGGTGTTTTTAGTCGGACCTTAATCCCTCAAGAAAGTTGTCCAATAGATCCATCGTTGGGAAAAATTCGAGCTTTTTCTGATTTTTTTTCTGTATTTTCATTTTTTCACAAGAATTGTCTACTACAACTAAACTAACGGAAAATTAATGAAAATGTTTATTGAGTTACACTACCCAGAAAGTAATTCTTTCCCCCATCATAGAAAAGGGAAACAAAGTCAATCTGACATAGTCTTTGGGGAAGTTCAGATAGTTAATGTATCTGTAATCTCCAAATAATTTTGTATATGCTTTGGGTGATCTTCACTCCACAAACCCACAAATAGCCCTGTGGGTTGAATCACTGCACCATGTACTGCTTCAGCTCAAAGTTCCCAACTATATCAGGCTTCACGATAGCCCAAATCGTGCTCGCGAGACTAGGCCTTGTGGCCTCAATCACCGGTTTCTCATAATTCTCTACCATTTCGATTATTGTGGTTGGACTACAAAGCCCAACTCTGTAGTTCTAGCTCTCGCTTTCGCCTCCCTCCTTAACATGTGGAGGAGTGTTCCGGGTTCAGGATCAAAAGGCGGAAGATCTTTCAAACTGTTACTTCTTCTTAGCATTCAATATGAACAACTGTAGAGTCAGAAACAACAAAACAAAATAAATCTCAAACAAAAACAGATAAAAGCTTATTTCATACAAGTAGCTAATATCTAAATCCCCGACAACGACGCCAATAAATTGTTGGGTCCAAACGCACACGTAAGTATACACGGTCGACAAGTTATAAAGTGATAAGAAAGTATCATTTCCACGGGGATTTATGATCAACTATTGTCCAATCCAAGCTATTTATAAATTTAATGCTCAGGTGAGTGTGAAGAAGATGATTGTTATTTTTGTAACTAAATTACTACGAACTAATGAGAAAGCAATAAAATAAGATTGCAAGTAGAGCAAACAAACACTTAGAAAGAATTCAATGAGATGGGGATATTCCAGGGTTATGGGATTAACATTTGTCCTACTACATTTTTTCGGTTTATGTAATCACTCGTCTTATCTAATCTATTGATTAGCATGATTTATTATGCTCACGAAGTTTTTTCGACACTTCGTTCTCTTATTCAAGACAACCTTAGACTATATGTCTATGGAATCAAACTTGACAAGAACACATGTATATTTCCTACAAAAAAATCCAAGTAAAGTAACTAGAATATGTCTATCCTAATCTCGAATCTATTCTCCGATGCCCGGATTCAAGAACATACTCTACTTAATCCTATATGCAATTTATGGTTCCCAGCTTTGAGTTCAACCATAAATTCATAAATAGTACTCTATTGTTAGCTATGTAATAGAATAATTAAGTAAACAATTATATAAACAACTTAATATGATAAAGTCAAGCAAAACAATCAATAGTCAAATTACAAAAATCAAGAATGACCTACAACCTCAGAATAATGAGGTTCTTAGCCACTCATGTTCATAACCATAATCAAAATATCGTTCTTACACACAAAAGCTATGAATACTAGATGAGGGATGGAACAATCGATGAATTTTGTGCTCTCGAGTGTTTCATATTCGTGTTTTTCTCTCAAAGTGGTGTCTCCCCATATTAAATAGGACTAGACTTGCTTTTATACGAGTTGGTGGCGTCATGGGTCGATATAACCAAGTCCCGGGAAAATTAAGACAAGTTCGCATCACCAGCGCCAAGGGTAGCATGGGGTGCTAGCCCTGGCTGTAACGCCCCGTAAAATATTTTTCCTAAAATTCAGGGTTTCGTGGTTCCGAGGTAGGGCATTTCTGCGGCCCATTATGCGGTCGTAGAATCACTCTGTGGGCCACAGAATGGCTGTAGAGTGAGGGAGTCATTTGGGCAATTTTTGGATGTTATTTTGCGGCCAATTATGCGACCAGAAAATGATTTCACAGGCCGATTGTCGATCCAACATGGAAATTTTGCGGAGGGAGGTTATGTGGCGCATTATGTGACCGTAGAACAGTTCTGTGGACTGCATAACAGCTGCAGAGTGGGGCAGACAAGCCCAGTTCGGGAGGCCATTTCGTGGCCCATTTCGCAGACCGCAGACGCATTATGCGGTCACCTATGCAACCGCATATCCCATTACAAATCTTCATTTTTGGGGTTTTATAGCCAGATCACATTTTGTTATTTAGACTCTATGGACTATTTCTGAAGGGAGAACTTGATGTTTTAAGAGAGAGAAAACGCTCTAGAGAGGGAGAGAGTTCCTCAATCAATTATTCCTCAATTCTTACTCAAAATCTTGGAAGAAGTAACAAGGGAAGAACACTAGGTCTTCATCCTAAAGGTAAGATTCTACAACCTATCTCTTAATTTCGAAATTTAACTAGAAATGGGCAATTAGTAAGATAATTCATGGGTATAGGAGTGGCTTATTTTTCTTGCATGATTGGTCATGGGATGTAGGGAGATTGTTGAGCTAAAATAGTAAAGAATGGGTTGTGGGATGAAGCAATCCTCCAGAAAAGGACCTTGAAACCTTAATGTACACCTAGTGCTTGATAAAATGCTCAAATGAGATAGAACCATGATCATCTTTGTAATTTTTGTTCAATTTGTTACTTATCTAAAATAGATTGAAGTTGCTAAGATTTCCGGAACATTTTAGAGTTAAGGAAGCTCAAGTGAGGTATATTGGCAAAACTCTTCCCTTAGAATTGTGCCCCACAATGTCATTGTAAACCCCAAGTTACTTGTTATGAATCGATTATTCCGAATATACCTTGTGTCAAAATACATCCGTGATCTATATGAAATTCAAATGCTCTTGTTATGTTGTTCTACTATTTGAGAATGTGTTTAAAGTATGGGTTGCATATCTAAATGCCTTAACTTCAAGTTGTGTTTCAATTGCAAGCTAAAGAAAGATTGTGTAAGAAATCACGATGTGCCTATGAATCCTATTTGCTCAAATGTTTGCTTAAATGTCTTGAATAAAAATGTCTTGTTGTAGGAAAGTCCATGATGATGGTTGAAAGTAAAAAAGGGTGTCCATGCAATGAAAATCACGTAATGCGAATA
Source organism: Nicotiana paniculata (assembly GCA_005239505.1). Lineage (NCBI taxonomy): Eukaryota > Viridiplantae > Streptophyta > Magnoliopsida > Solanales > Solanaceae > Nicotiana > Nicotiana paniculata. Next base: position 39,060 of record ML346098.1, read on the forward strand.
TGAAATGTGAAATATGAATCACGACCAATGTGCTATGAGAAATAATACAATTGTGACCATTAGTGCCAATAAAATGAAGAAATGTGCAAGAAATATGAAGTGGGATGATTGATAGAAAAAGGTGATATCTCACATGAGACGGCCTAGCCGATTGGATCGTGATCGGACACCATGCCGCACACATGGCGGTGACTGTGTTAGAAATTGTAATTGAAGTTGTGATTTGGTTGATGTCTCGCATGAGACGGCCTAGCCTATAGGGTCGTGATCGGACGCTATGCCGCACATATGGTGGCGATTGTGTTGGAAATCGTAATCAAAATTGTGAATAGTGGTATACTGGTACCAAAGATTTCCTAACTTAATGGAAATTTATTTAAAACTTACCTTATCTCTAAATTGATATTCGATAATTGCTTGAGGTTTTAACTGATATTATAACTGTCCTGACTTGCATTACTGCTCGTTTCTTTGAGAGAGTGTTTAGTCATATGTACTAGTACTATTCGACAGTACTAACGTCCATTTTGCCAGGGGCGCTGCATCTTTAAAGGAAGCAGGTGGTTCTACAGCAGGTGGCACTGATCAACGGTAGCACCACACTCTTTTCCTAGCTGATTTGGTAAGCCTCGCTTCACTCGGGGTCATGTATATTTTGTTCATTTTATCATAATGTTTTGAGGTATAGCTGAAGACTTGTTGCCGACACTATCGTTGTACTCTTTTGTATCTAATAGCGGCTCCGTAGACATAGCGTGGGTGGTATTTTGGTGTGGGGAAAGTCAAACTAGTAATGTTATAATTGTATCACATGTTCCACATTAAGATATGAAAAAGTATGTAGTTTGGAAGCTTATAAATGATGTAACTGCTGATAATGAATTGGTGTTGTTGTTTACTTGATCCTCCCCATTGATTAATTAATGAATTGAGTTTAACTGTTATTCATGAGTAAGTTCGGGTAGAAGGTATTGTACAAGATTGCTCGGCCGGGTTATCTTGGTTGAGCGCTGGTCGCGCTCCCCGAGTTTGGGGCATAACACTGGGGCTGGAAAATTTGGAATTTGTGGGAACTGTGCCACAGGTAGCGCCCCACTCTATCCCAGGCGCTATGCTGTCCAAAATTTTCACTTTATTCCCTTTTGCTTCACATCGTGCAGCTTCATTACACATTACCTCCGAATAACTCATATACATAAAAATAGTACGAATTAGCACAAATTATTACAGTACACATCTGAAAATTATTAAACAAGAGTAAAATGCGAGGCAATATGCATATACATACTATAAGCCGAATATCATAGAGACTTGGGAAAATTTTGCCAGAATCTTCTCCGTACACTAGACTAAGACAAACCTGCTCGCACCTAGAAAACATACTATACATTCCACACTTGGCCAATAAATAGAAACACTTGGCCTCACACTACCGTTAATCATAAATACTACAAGTAAAAAATAAGAGCTTACATGATGACCTACTGGTTTGAATCGGGTTGTGATGAAGTATCCCATCTCAAGCCATATCTTCAATTTGAAATAGGTGGGGTATTTAGACTTCTTTCTTCCTTTGCTTCCCACGTCATTCTTCCACATTCTTTCTTCTCCATAAACCTTCACAGAGGGTACCTCCTTATTTCATAGCTTGCGTATTTGTCGGTCTAGGATGGAAACTAGAGCTTCCTCGTATGATAAGTCCTCCATGATTTGTACATCATCAGTGGGCACCACTAGGGTAGGATCCCCAATGCACTTCCGTAGCATAGATACGTGAAATCCAGATAGACAGACTCCAATTCCAAGGGCAAATCTAACTCATAATCTACTCGTCTCACTCTTCGAATAATCCTATAAGGCCCAATATATCGTGGGCTATGCTTGTTTTTCTTGCCAAACCTCATCACTCCCTTTATAGGCGACACCTTTAAGGATACCTAGTCCTCAACCCCGAACCCTACGTCTCATCGCCACACGTAGAATATGACTTTTGGCGACTCTGAGTTTTCAACTGTTGCTCCTAGATAAGCTTTACGTTCTGACGGCCTGCTAAACCAAGTCTGGCCCATGTAACCTAGATTTCCAACATCAAACCATCTATATGAGATATGCACTTACGCCCATACAAAGCCGCATGTGGAGCCATCTGGATATTGAAGTGGTATATGTTATTATATGCAAACTTGGTAAGAGGTAGAGGTTCCTCCCAAACTCCTTTAAAATCCAACACACATGCTCGTAACATATCCTCGAGCTTCTGAATTGTGCGACTGGCTTGTCTATCAGTTTGTGGATGAAAAGTTATACTGCGATTCAATTGAGTCCATAGACCCTTCTGAAGTGACCTCCAGAAATGTTCTATAAACTAGGCCCCACAGTCAGATATAATAGATCCTGGTACTCAGTCTAGCCGCATTATTTCCTTAATATATATTACTTCACATAATCTTTGGTTGTATATATAGATCTGACTGCTAGGAAATGGGCTGATTTTGTGAGCCTATCGACTATCACCCATATAGAATCAAAATTACGATGAGAACGAGGCAAACCCGTGATGAAGTCCATGTTTATAGCCTCCCATTTCCACATCGGGATATCTATAGTCTGCATTAGCCCTCCGGGCTTCTGGTGCTCTACCTGCACCTGCTGGCAATTAGGACACCAGGCGACAAACTTAGCAATGTTCTTCTTCATATCTTTCCACCAGTACACTTCCTTAATGTCATGATACATATTCGTCGACTCGGGATGAATAGATTACCACAAATGATGTGCCTTTGACATAATCCTGTTTCATAACCCTGCTACATCTGGGACACACGGAAGGCCCCTATATACGAGAGCCCTATTTCCTTGAGCTCTAACAATGTCTCCTTCTGCTACAGAACTTTCTCTCTCAACTAGACCAACTCTGGGTCCTCGTACGTCCTTTCCTTTTAGAGATGATTTTGCACTATTTTGGTGTACAAATCCACCATCGCCAGAAACTACTAAGTGAACCCCTAAACATGTCAATTGATGAATCTCTCTAGCTAATTCTCTTTTCTAAGCCTCTGTATGTGCTAAGCTACTAATAGATTGGCGACATAATGCATCAACTACAACATTAGCTTTACCTAGATGGTAGAGAATGTTAACATTGTAATCTTTAAATAACTCTAGCCATTGCTTATGTCGCAAATTCAACTCCTTTTGCTTGAAGAAATATTGCCGGCTTTTATTATCTGTAAATACATCCACATGGACACCATATAAATAATGTCGCCATATCTTAAGTGTATGGACAAACGAAGCTAACTCGAGGTTGTGGGTCGGATAATTCCTCTCGTGCTTCCTCAACTGCCTTGTAGCGTACGCAATTATCTTCTCATGTTGCATCAGGACACAACCTAACCTGCCACTTGAGGCATCACAATACACGACATAACCCTCTAGACCATCTAGAAGTGTTAGAACTGACGCTGAGGTCAACCTATTCTTAAGCTATTGGAAAACTCTGTTCGCAAGCCTCTGGACACTACAACATACCTGCATTCCAAGTCATCTTCGTCAATGGTTCCGAAAGGGAAGAAAACCCTTTTACGAACCTTTGGTAGTATCCCACTAAGCCTAGAAAGCTACAAACCTCTATAGTAGTGGTGGTCTAGGCCAGGATTTCACGACCTCAATCTTCTAAGTGTCTACATTTATACCTTTATCAGATACAACATTCCCCAAGAATGCTACAAACTTAAACCACAACTTACATTTAGAAGACTTAGCATACAACTTACGGTCATATAGGGTTTAGAGTACCGCTCATAGGTGGTCTGCATACTCCTCCTCGGAACGTGAATAAACCATAATATAATCAATAAATACTATCACGAACATATCCAAAAAATGGCTGGAATACATTATTCATCATGTCCATAAATACGACGGGTGCATTTTTTAATCCGAAGGACATGACAAGGAACTCGAAGTGGCTATATCGGGTCCTGAAGGCTGTCTTCAAAATATCTTTCTTCCGAACTCTGACCTGATGGTACCCCGACCTCAAACCTATCTTTGAAAAGAATCTAGCCCCTTAAAGCTGATCAAACAAGTCATTGATCCTTGGTAGTGGATGTTTATTCTGAATAGTAACCTTGTTCAGCTGCCTATAATCGATACACATCCCCAAAAACCCATCTTTCTTCCGCACGAACAGTACTGGTGCACCCCAAGGTGAAGTACTTCGTCTAATGAAACCTTTCTCTAGCAAACGTTCTAACTGCTCCTTCAACTCTCAATTCGGCAGGAACCATTCTATACAGAGGGATGGATATAGTTTGAGTTCCCGGAAGCAAATTGATACTAAAATCAATCTTTCACTCTAGAGGAATACCTGGGAGATCATGTGGAACACATCAGCATACTCTTTGACTACTCGAATAGACTGAAGTGTAGGTATCTCAACATATGCATCTCTAACTCACACAATATGATAAATGCACCCTTTTTCAATCATTTTCCTCGCTTTCATGTAGGAAATAAACCTACCTCTCGGTGTTTCTGTATTACCCACCCATTCAAGGACTGGATCACCCTAAAAATGAAATATGGCTACTTTTGCTCGGCAATCAACTGTGGTATAGCAAGCTGCCAGCTAGTCCATGCCCATGATAGCATCTAAATCCATCATCTCTCACTTAATTAGGTCGACAGAGGTCTGAAGACTACAAACTTTCACCGTACAACCTCGGTAAACCTGTCTACAAATAAGCTATTCCCCGAGCGGTGTAGATACCACAAATTAATCACTTAGTATTTCAGGCACTATACCATACTTCCCTGCGAAAAATGGGGTAATATCATGTAAAGTAGATCCTGGATCTATCAAGGCATAAGAATCGTGAGAGCAAATGGTCGATGTACCTGTCACAACGTTTGGTGAAGACTCCTGGTCCCGTCGACCCGCTAAAGCATATATACAGTTCTGATTACCGCTTGAACATAAACCTCAACCTCTGCCTTGACCACTACTAGCTGAAGACTGAGTCTCGCACACTGAAGGATGCACAAACGTAGATGATACTGCTGCTGAGCTCCTAGGTTGTGCAATAACCCCCGAATCTCTACTTGGGCAATCTCGCATTATATGCCCCAACCACCCACATATATAAAAAACGTTGGAACCTGCTCCACATTGGACCATGTGTACTCTACGACATATGTCTACCGCGACAAAAATGATCATGTCTGCCCTGAACCTTGTTGTCACTGCAAACCTAACGCCCGTGAGCTCTCACCTGGTCCTGACTGAGGATATCGGTCAAACTTGTAACCATGGAATTGAGCGATGGAGGCCTAGGTGGCCATCTAAAGTACTGGGGCCTATAACTACCTTGATACTACTCCTGATACCTGGAAAATGTCATCCTATTACGCTGCCCTTGCTCACTCCTCTTTGCACCCTGCTCCCGACACCTAGCCTTTTCTATATTCTGGGCGAATGCCTGAATCCGAGAGATATCCATACTATCCTACAATGCAGCGGTGGCACATGCCTCGATCAACTCTGGGGTCAACCCTGCTATAAACCTATGGATCATGTCCTACATAGTAGCAACTATGGATGGATCATATCTGGCCAATGAGTCGAAACAAAGACTATACTCTTGAACACTCATATTGCCCTACTTGAGGGCTAGAAACTGATCGACTCGAGAATGTCAGATCTCTAGCGGTAAGTACTGGTCAATGAAGGCATCTAAATAATTCTCCTAATTAGCTGGAGGAGCATTACGTCCCCTGGACCTCTACCATCCCTCGTACCAAAGGACGGCTAAATCTCAGAGTCAAAAAGCTTCCAACTTAACTGCCTCTTTTTCTATGGAATGCATAATCCGAAAGATCCTATGAAGTTGATCTATGAAATTCTATGGGTCCTCACACTGGTCCCTGTGAACTCTAGGGAACTCAAGGCATCAAAATCTTGGACCCTTGAACTGAGACCCCTCAAAATATCCTGCAATAGCTGGTTCCCTAGCCCGTTCCTAGGTAGCTACCAATTGTGTCAACAAATGCACCACACTCCTCAAGTCCTGATCCAATGGAAGTGGAGAGATGATTGGATGTGCGATATCCCTAGGAATCTCCTCAGGTGGTGGAGGAGCAGTTAATGGCTAAGTTGGGGTCTCGACCTGGGGCCTCATCCTTGGCTGCATCTACTAGGGGTACCTTGCTAGTCCCCTCACTCGCTGTTGTATCTCTCCTTTGACTAGTCGTAGTTTTCCTAGTCATCGGCATATCTGTATGCAAACACCAATACGTAAGTTTAACTTAAATCTCCTATTACTCAATTTTACAAAACGATTTAGATTTGAAAGAAGGGTAACCAACTCCTAAATTCCCTGCAGTTCACTATTTATATAATGAGGTGCACAAAACATCTATAATTATGACCGTACTAGACACGTCTTGCAGACTCCCTATGATAGAATTGCTCTGATACCAAGTTGCATGCCCCAACCCTAGGGAGGCGAGATTGCACCCGGTGCCTCACTTAACTGAGCGTACTAACCTGAGACCGAGGGACTCTGAACATACAATGTGATACTTTGGCCATAGGGACACATTGCGGGTCAATTTGTTGAAAAAAAATATAAAACTCAACAGAGACTAGCTCTATCTAAACATCAATATAAAGCTGGGCTTGCAAGGCCGTCTTAACTACTACAACTGATAAAACAAAAAAATATACATACAAGGCCTAGAGGAACAACATACTGCACTAATTGACAGGATACGTCTACAAGCCTCTACTAATGGATGTGCAATGGTCGGAACAGGGCCTGGCCCACCCATATAATCTCTCTCTCTCTCTCTGTAACTCTCTCTCTCTCTCTCTCTATATATATATATATATATATACATACATATATATATATATATACATATGTACAGTGGTCGGAATAGGGCCTAAACCACCCATATAATCTATGTATATATATATATATATATATATATATATGAATGTACAGTGGTCGGAACAGGGCCTGGCCCACCCATATAATCTCTCTCTCTCTCTCTCTCTATATATATATATATATATATACACATACATATATATACATATGTACAGTGGTCGGAATAGGGCCTAACCTACCCATATAATCTATGTATATGTATATATATATGTATGTATATGTATGTATATATATATGTATGTATATGTATGTATATATATATATACACACATATACACACACTATATGTACTAAAAACCCTAGACCCAGCAACTCTGAAGGACGTGGAGCTTACTGGTCAAGCTGAACTCGGACAACACCTACTAAGGAGGTCTACCTGTCTATCTATCTAAACTTGCATGCATGAAATGCAGTGTCCTCAGAAAAGGGACGTCAGTACGAAATAATGTACCGAGTATGTAAGGCAATATAATAATTAAAAGGTGAAACTGAACTGATAATATAATAACTAAAAGTAATTTGGAGTCAAAGATGATCTAAAGATATACTTACCTTCTGATACCGACTCAACTCTCTCAATATAGTAAGTAAAATAGATGTCCAGCTCTATAAGGCTCAGTACGTGTAACTGCTCGACGGTAGTAGCCTCGCTCATAGGTTCTAGGACATACTAGGATCAGTATCTCAGCCATGATGGGCTTGTTTATAAGCACTCGGCCACAGTAGGCTCGGTATATAATTTACCATCTGATCTAAGGTTGCCCAATAGGGGCCTGCCCACCGATTATAGCTCGATAGTGGTGAAAATTTTATAATACTATATATATATATAAGAGAGAGAGAGAGAGAGAGACCCTCTGCTCTCTTTACCGGAATAATAAAATACTTAAATGAATACAAAGTCTCGATAAGGGAGAATACTGTAACTTATGATATTAGGATAATATACATAAATTCTGGAGTAAGAACTTCTCTTTTTGTCTCGTTATCAAAGGCATGCAGTTACGGGATTATGCAAAAATGATGGAAAGGTATAGCCTTAACATACCTTATCACAATCCTTCCAATAACCACGTTGAAATCTTCTCTTTTCCCCTTAATCTACAAAGGCAATAGTAATCCTATCATTAAGTTACAAAAGTTATAACTATCACACAATGAACGGAAAACTTATTTTATATTAAAACGGGCAACATCTCCTGTATAATCTTTACTTCCTCCTTATTCGAGATAAAACCAAAAATACAAGAACATAACAATAACGACATGTATACACCATTTACCAACCATATATCCATCACCAAATACAACAAAATATCCCAACACACCCCAATCACTTCATAAACAAAACGACAATCATAGTAGTGTCAAACAACCTGAAAATGTTACGACAAGCAACCAACTTACCACCATGCCATTATGTGGTATTTATATACACCCTTTCTACTATAAAACTCCATAAATTAGTATCAAAACACACAACCCAAAAACAACATGAAGCATCCCACAAAACAGTCCACTACAAGTTGAATAACTCGAACTCACAACTTCTGGTCACCGTCCCATGAGTTCTTACATTTATAGGTTGAATTTCTACACTTTTTCAGCAGAAAAAATGGATGAAATAAAGAAATATACTTACCTTATTCAGTGAATATCTCATCTCCAATCTTTGTTCTTCAACCCTTAGGTTTTCCTCCAACTAGAACTTGAAAAGAAGAGAAAATCATTTAGGGTTTTGTGTTAACTTTTTTGGAGACATTTGCAGGGGCTTATCTCTGATTTTTTTTCTTTATTATGAGTTTAATATATGAAGGAAATAATCACTTAAAAGGTCTCATTGGCCGACCCAAACTAGCCTTTTTTTGGACATATTTGATGGTGGATCAACCCGTAACTCTAAGTATATTGGGAGAAAATCTCAGTTATATCAGACCCAAATTTCAATAAAACTTACGAGCGTAACTTGTGAAGACTTTCATCGACTTTTGTTCCACAACTTGATTGAATTGAAACTTAATACCTGACTATCATTCGACTAAAATAACTCATTAAATAACCCTATATACTGTTAATCACCCTAGTCTCACCCCAAAGGTACGAGGTATAATATTTCCAACTTGTCGACGTTCGACGAAACTTATTTTCTTCAATTTGTTTAGCTTCTGAACCTTGAAACCCTATTGGTACTTGTTTTTCATGATCTTAAAAACACCAGGGTATCATGATTAACTTACTTTATATAATTTCAAAGATGATCTCATTTTTTGTCTTACGTCAATTTGCTTACGACATACTTTTACATACGAAAATATTGGATGTAACGGTGATGTGGGAAATTTTGTTATGGCAACGTTGTGGTATATGGTCACATGTGGTGCAAGTTGTTATATTAAGTTGTTATGTTTTTGGAACATGTGGGATTTTTAGAGAGGATTGTCGGGGTGTTTGCACGCGAGTTATCAATGCCATTGTTATTACTGATATTTACACATGCGGTGTGACGAGACATGCTATATATGTTTGGTTTTGCGTATGTGGCGAGACAAGGTGGGAGATATCGGTGATAGAAGCATGGGAAAAGTACTCTGCTGTGGCGAGCAGCTGGTTCTTATAGCATTCACCAAGATAGTCTTGCTCGCGCCTAAACTGTGCAGCGAGTTCAGCCACCACCTATGGGTCTGAGCTCTGCTCGAGCGTAGTCATTCAGCTTCGTGACTTTGCTTAGCTTCCAGCGTTCCAAAGGGATAACCTTTCACTATCTAGGCTCCCTCGAAGGAGGGGTCCCACATACTTCTTCCCTGAAGGTCAATCCGTAGTTCCGGTCCCTGGGAGAAGTGGAAGGAGTTAGGAGGATGGAGCGCCCTTTTCCCTAAGAAATAGGCTGCTTCGCCTTCAAGCCACCAATAAAATCGAGCTAATATGTGATCATGACAGTATACTGATGCATAAGTCTTCTTTACTTTATGGCCTTTTGATTATGATGAATCATGAGTGTGCCAATATGTGATCGGGGTGAGCGGTGGTTAGATATAGGGGTGGCTTCGCCGTCTTGGATTGGAAGGAAGGGATTCACTTTACGATTGCTTTTTGGAAGGAAGACCACACCGCGAGATAAGGTGGGCTATGTCGGCGATGACTTATGATGGCCTAGGGGCATTGTTATTGATAATAATTGTGTAATGGTATGACCTTCTTGTGTGTGTAACACATATTACAAGTTTTTTTGTGTTGTTCCAAATGTGCTACTCGGTGTTTCTGATCTTACCTGTTGACTTGAGCTTTGTTAGTACACTCTCACAAGCATATATTGTAGCATGCCATCTATATCAGTCCAAGAGTATGAGTCTTGTTGTTTATTGATCATGTACATGTATCCTTGTATACCTGCTTTCTATATGTGGATTTGAATGTTGACACGTGAGTTGTCTTTGTGGATACGAGGTATTTTTAGTATTAGCACGTGAGGTATCCGTGCAGCATGCGAGTCATCCATGCGATCGTGATTGGTAAGGTGGGCACAAGATGCCAAGTGATTATGACTCGTGATCTAGGACTTGTGATTGTGATTATTAGGTGTGCTACCTTGGGATGATTCTTGGGTAAACCTTGTGAAAAAACTATTGATTATCTGGTTGTTACTTGTTTTCCTTACGTAGTTCACTGGTTCTTTAACTGTGTTATGATTACTTTGCATCATTATCACATGTTTACTCCTTGTTGCTAATCGTTGCTTCGACATTCCATTTGCTAGTGTTGTATTGTCATTTTTACCATGTCTAACCTTGTATTAATATTAGTTCCTCTGTTAGCTTTATATTCATACTTATACAGGTAATCATGTCTAGTAGGTGTCTTGACTGTACCTCGTCACTACTCCACCGAGATTAGCGTTGATAGTTATTGGGTACCATTGTGGTGTACTCATTCTATGCTTTTTCACATGTTTTGTGCAGATCTAGGTAACTTAGAGCATGTCGATCGCTAGTCTGCTGATTGTGAGTTGTTGTGGAGGCTTCAAGTTATACCTTACATTCCGTTTGCAGGCCTCAGAGTCACCTTTTGTTGTCTTTCTTTACCGTTGTTTGTTTGTATTCTAGAACAACTTATACTAAGATGTTTTCTAGTGAATTCAGTAGAGCTTATGACTTGTATTAATTGTTTTGGGATATTGTACATCTATTCATGATTGTTGGCTATGTATGGCAATTAGTGGTTCATATTTAATGGTTAATTGGTTTAAATCTATTGTGAACTCCGTATGTGTTAGGCCTACCTAGTCTTGGATAGTAGGTACCATCACGACTCATAAGAAAGGATTTTGGGTTGTGACATCACGTCTCCCTAATACCTTTCATATAATGTAGTTCTCAGAGTTAAATACCCTAAAATTCAAGTTTAGATGTGTTACTTACCTCAAGCAAGACAAATCAACCCTAAAAAAATTTCCCTAAAATTCACCTCCGCACGGTTCAATCTAACAAAAAATGACTTAATATGATCAAACAATGCAAGAGAAACCAATTACGATTAATAAAGCTATGATTTTTACAAAATTCTTCAAAAGTTAACAAAAGTCAACCACGGGCCCGCCGGATCAGAACCCGAGTCCAATGTTGTATCTTGTATATCTATAACCCCACAAGTCTATATATGTGTTTTATTTTCAAATCAGAGTCCAATTTGACTCTCAAAACCCAAAATTTTCATTTTTTAAAACTTAGAAAAAATCCTCAAAATATCTCTTTGATTCTCATAAATTTGATGTTAAATAACATATATGATCATGAAATATAGTTGGAAATTGATTAGAATAACTTACCCAATTATTGTAGGTGAAGATCCTCTCTCCAAATCGCCTCCTAACAAGTCTAGGGTCCTAAAATGTGAAGTATGATATGGAATCCCAACTTTCCAACCCTTTTGTTCAGTTGTAGATGTCGCAATTGCAAACCCTGACAATTGCGGCTACTGACAGCCTAAGGGGAAAGTCGGAAATGTGACATTGGCTTCGCATTAGCGAAACCTGTCCCCATCGCAGATGCAACATAATCATCGCAAATGCAAGCATCCCCTTCCCAGGTACTACTTTGCAATTGAGATATTGCAAATGCGACATCCAAGACCCCTGCTAAGATCACAATTGTGATGCTGGTGTTTGCAACAAGGACACCTGAGGCATTAACACTTTAGCAACCTGCAATTGGGTCAAAGCCTTTTCGAAACATGTCCAACACTCATCTAAGCCCTCGGAGCTCCATACCAAACATCCATAAAAGTCTAAAAATATCATATGAATTTTCTCATGCAATCAAAACACAAAAATAATATCTAAAACTACGATTCGGACATCAAAACGCATGAATTTCAAAAGAAAACTCAACAACCTCCAAAATTGCAATCAAGCGTCTGAATCCTATCAAACTAACTTCAAATGAAACCGAATTTTGTAGATAAGTTCCAAATAGAAAAATAGACCTATTCCAAGTCCCAAAACAAAATTTCTAGCCTGATAGGCAAAATTTCAACCTACGATCAAATTTCGGAAAACGTCTAAACCTCAAATTTCTATCTTTGGACAAAACAAGTCAAATCAACCTAGGAACCTTTGAATTTGATTGCGGGAATACTACCAACTCCAAAATGATGGTATAAACCTATTGGTGCCACCAAAATACTATTTCGAGTTCATTTTTACCAAAGTCAAACCTCAATTAATAGTTCTAATTTACCCTTCTAAACAAAGAACCAAAGTGTCCAAATATACCCAAAACCTTCCTGGAATAACACTAACCAACCCAACAAGTTATAAGACCACAATTATAAATGTGTGAAGCATCAAAAAGGAAAACGGGGCTCAAATACACAAAACGACTGGTCGGATCGTCATAGGAGGCTTCAGACTTATTCTTTTGCATCTTCTCTGATCTCTCAATTTTGTTACTGCGAGATTCAAATGCAACCCTACATTTTGGAGTGCAGAAATTGTTGCTGCTAAGATCCTTTAAAGCTTTAGGGATAATCTTCGGTCGCACTTCATTCTATGCGAGCCACATCTGCATTTGCGGCTGCAGATGAAATTCTACGGACCGCACTAGTCTTTTAACTTATCATCTTGACTGTTTGACTTGGAATATCTCCTATTTGAGTTAGATTTCTTTGTTGATCTCACATTCTCTAACACACCTACAATTCACACGTTTTCATTAGTTTAGAAACATAATTCACTAATTTTAGACCAAAAACTAAAGCAAGAAGGTACTAATAAGTTGTTAAAATCCACACTTATCAAATATGACTTTTGGTTCTCTTAATACTCATGTGTATGTGTCTACACCTATCCATGATTCTATTATGGTGGATTGTGTGTATCAGTCTTGTGTGATAGCAGTTGGGGGTTTTGGGACTAGTGTTAACCATCTATCGCTTAATATGCTGGACTTTGATGTGATTTTTTGTGTGGATTAGCTATCTCTGTACCATGATATCCTTGATTGTTATAATAATACCATGACATTGCCTATGCCGGGGTTACCAAGGTTGGAATGGAGATATTCTCTTGGTCACACTCTTATTAGAGTGATTTCATTTGGACTATCAACAGATAGTTGAGAAGGGATGTTTGGAGTATCTAGCTTTTGTTCGTGATTCTAGTGTTGATGCCCTTATTTTTGAGTCAGTTCCAATAGGGAGAGAGTTTCCAAATGTGTTCTCTGCAAAGCTACCAAGCTCGTTTCTCGATGGGGATATTGATTTGGTGCCGGCCATGCAACCCATACATTGTATCGTATGGCTCTAGCGGAGTTGAAGAAACTAAAAGACAGTTGCAAGTGTTGCTAGATAAGGGGTTCATCAGGCCTAATGTCTCACTGTGGGGTGCGGTAGTATTTTTTGTAAAGAAAAGGGATAGGTCCGTAAGGGTGTATATTGGCTATTTGTAGTTGAGAAAGGTTACCATCAAGAACAAGTATCCACTGCTGCAAATTGGTGATTTTCTTGACCAGCTTCTGGACACCAAGGTGTTCTCGAAGATTGACTTGAGATCGGAGTATCACCAGTAAAACATTAAGGCTTCGGACGTCCCTAAGATGGTTTTTAGGACTCGTTATTGGCATTATGAGTTTTGTGATGTCTTTTGGTTTGACTAATGCTCCAACAAATTTTATACATGTGATGAATAGTGTATTCTAGCCTTATTTGGATTCAATTTATTGTTTTTTTCATTGATTATTCTTGGTCTATTCTCGTAGTGTTGAGGAACACGAGTAGCATTTGAGAATTGTGCTTCAAAATTTTGAGGGAGAAGAAGCTATATGCTAAGTACTGCAAGTGTTAATTTTTGTTGGACTCAATGGCGTTCTTAGGTCTGTAGTATCTACTAAAGCGATCCGACGCTTGGTTGGAAGTTTGGAAGTTAATGAACTTAAGAGGAGCTTAACATGTATTTTGATCATTGATTATTGAACTTGATGTTAGTCGTGGTGTTTTGAGAATCTGCACAAGTTTGGATAAAGTATTGGGACTTGTTGGCAAGATGGGATGGGGTCCTGGGGAATTCAGGTGTGTTTCGAGGTGGTTTTCGGCCACTTTCCTTTGGTTTTGAAGTACTGACTTTCTAATATTTAGCACTGCTTCGTGATTGCAGATCTTGTCTCACGATCGCGAAGAAGGGGAGATGGTAGACGGGATTTTCCTCTTTGCGTTAGCATTGGTGGAGTCATATTCACAGAGAGATGGTAGATGGAGCATTGCATTCACATTCACGGGGCCACGTTCGCGATAGGGAGGTGCCAGGAACAAGGAAAGCCTTCGTGGTTGCGGAGAAAGTCTTGCGTTCGCATAGGCTCGGCGAGTTAGGCATCGGTTTGGGAGGGGTGGCCGTGCGTTATCAAAGAAGGGCAGTAGCTAGGTGGACTTTTTTTCCTTCATGATCACGAAGGATTTGTCGTGATTGCGATGCATATCACCGGGCATAACTTTAAGTGTTATAAGTTTGGGATTTTACCCACTCTCATTATTTGGACCCTAGACTTCTAGATGAGGAGATTTTGCATAGCAAATTCACTACTACATTGGAGGTAAGAAATTTTCACTTAAATTTTACTTTATATTCTAATTTTCAAGGGATACACCCAAAACATGCATTTTTAAAGGAAACAAATTTGGGGTTTTGGTCTACAATTTAAGAGGGTGTATTTTAGGAATTTCAAGGTCGATTTGGACATGATTTTAGAATCTAATCACATAATTGGACTCATGAGGTTATGGGTAGTTGGGATCTACTCCTTGACTCGGGTTTGACCATGTGGCCCCAGTTAACTTTTGTTGACTATTGGATATTTCATTAAGGGTCAACTTTATTGTTTGGGGTTGTTTCCTATGGTTTTATTTGATATTTTTGAGTTATTTTTTATTTGATTTGGGTCGCTTGGAGTTGAATTTTGATAATAGGAGATTATTGGTTGATTTTAGCTTACAGTGTGGAGGTATGTCTCTCGTCTGTCATTGTAAGAGGGAGTCTCCACATAGGTAATATATTTGCTACATGAATCATGATTCAGGAGTCACAGATATGCAAGGTTATATGTGTATGTGTGTAGTTAGGATTTGATCATATCCGGTATTTTTGACTTGAATTATGCTTTGTTGGATTATGTTAAATTATATCCATATCCGAATTAATTCTATGACTACGTGATAATCCATATTCATGATTGAGGAGCATGCCTAGGGTTATGACTTATTGAATTGACATGAAGGATATTCTTGCCATGTCGAACTTTATTATAAATTCATAGTCATATACATTCCTTATCTGCTCCATAATTTTGATGGTTTATATGGCCTAATTAACTCGTGATAATAATATAATTAAGCTAAAACAAAATAAATAGCTTATTGAGCCGTTTGATAAATTGAGTTATATGATTTATCATAGTCATCACTTAGCCATATGAGCATTTTATCTGCATTCTCATAATCATATCTTGTGCCCCTTTTACTATATTGTTTCATACATATGTGCCTGAGCAGAAATAGTGGTTATTGAGGAATACTGAGGACTTTGGCACTACATGACTTGAGTGGATATTGGTATTAATTTTTGGGATTCAACACTTGGCTTATGGATATGTCTCTCGGGAGTCAGGTGATTACCCATGTTACCTTAGACCCTCTGAGTAGGCACATGTGATTCTTGCGGTACTTATTGGACATGTGGCATGTGTCTAGCACATGGAATTGTGTTGTGACTTATTGAAAAATAGATCTTGAGCATGGATGTTTATATTTTTTTAGACTCATCCTCTGAATTGATGCAAGTATTGTTGATGGGTATCATATGTTATTAGAGAATTGGGATGCTGATATCTTATTTGATTTCTATTATTTGTAAAGAATGCCCAAATTGTATGAACTGTATTTTGAGATTTTATACTTGTTAATGATATCATTCCTAGTTTCATGTTGAATTATTTTCCCATTTGATTATTGACTATTAATGAGTGTCGATATCCACTCACCATTGGTGTGAGTGGCATTCATCCGATTTAGTAGGACTTGTGGAGACTTCGTGGTGAGCTGCTCTACTTGAATAATTTGCAGCATATAGATCCTCCCCATTTCTTTTTCATGTCTATGTATTTCATTCAGACAGATAGTGTATTATGATGATTTCACATACTCTTGTTAGATGCATGTGATAATTATGGCATCCGGATTTTCGGCGGTATTGGAAGTTGTAGTCGTGTTTAGATCGTGCCTTGGATAGTTTATGTATGTTTATCAAATTTGAAATTATTTTGTTCCTTTTCATATCGAGTATTTCTGTTAAAATTTGGTAATATGTTTTGCACCTACGATTGTTCTTGTGTTAGCTTGCCTAGCTAGCAGGTTAAGCACTATCACAACCATTAGTGGGATTTCGAGTCGTGACACATATGTATCACAATCTCCATACACACTTTATCAACATCAATACTACCTTGCTGGAATCGAAACATGTTTCTTTCACGCCAAATGATGTATATCAGTATAGCAAAAACAACTAGCAATAGAATTGTAGCCTAGCTTCTTTTTTGCCATTTGACATGCCTAGTGTAGTTCAAGCTGCTAGTCACCTATGTTTCTCTAAAAGCCCAATCAATTGATCAATCTTCTTCAAACATCCCTAATAATATGACAGTCCAAAGATAAGTGATTCAAGGTTTCAATTCCCATATTAGGGAATCAGTAGTTTTTAGGAACTTGTATCCTAATCCTCTGCAATCTGTCCACTGTGACAAGCCTATTCGGAGCAGCCAACCAGAGTATGTCAAATCTAGGACGAACATTTGTTTGCAGGACAATACTCTTCGAGGGACCTTCTAGTGTTTGAGAAATAACAACAGGTATGCCCTTTGATATCACAAACCTATAATCCTTTTGCAAGCTGAGTAGACTATTGTGTAAATAACCCTGCATAGACCGAGTTACTGTGCATAAGTAAGTCTTTAATTCCAACTATCCATCTGCATTCCAAGGTACTAAGCAAGTTTTCAAGTTGTGATTCTTGATGTCATAGTTCTGTATCCACCTTATCTTTAAGCAATCTTTCTTCATACCTACAACCCATAATTGCTTTGTTACTGCAACTCTATTCATAAGCTTGTGGTAGCCAAACTTTCTCCCAATGAGATCAAAGCCTGATTAGAAATACCAGCACCAGTTACATGCATACAACTTCAATCATCTTCATAATCTTCTTAGGAAAAATAAAGATAATTGTGCCTAATAAATCTTGATACCAAAAAATTGATTATTAATTGAACCCTTCTAGCATGGGATAGTAGCTCTGCAGATTAATAAATTATTCTTGTTGTTATCTTCTTCACAAGAAGTAAACATTGATGGAAAGATAGCTTTTAAAAAAAATAAAAGATCTCCCAAATATTTTAACGAAAGTACTCCTTTAGTGAAGCCCAATGCCTGAAAAATATAACCAGATATCACAGTTATATAAATTGAACTCTTTTACATACTCGTGTAGACTACTCTACAGATGACTGCAATCCTAAACTTACAACTTCATTATTTTCTATTACAAAAAAAATTATCTCCAAATAAGTCGACAAAGCTAAGGGCCTTCACTGAACCAATTTATTGATGTATAGATGCACTCTACACAAGCTCCAATTCTTTTTGAGTAATGATACAATTAACAAATTCTAACGTTTTGCTCATACAATAGAAAGTAATGTCACCTAATCACGATGTTTATAACCTGTGAAGTAAGCCTCTTCTCAAATCCTAAAATGAATTAAAGACTCAATTTAGGAAAAGAAACAAAAATACAAAACAATCCCAAAACCAAAATAACTAATCGAACCGAAGAAGAACTTACTAAAATTGAAACTTTTTTGACCAACCTATCTGTAAAATAAACTGGAAACTCAGTTGAAATGCAGGTTGAGTGAGTTTATCAAAGAGAAAAAGCGTCCTAATTCTCTTCGTCATTAATTTGAGATTCAGGGACCGGATAAATAACTCGCCTTTATAAGTACACTTTTAGGGACCAAATAAATAACTCGCCTTTATAAGTACATTTTTAGGGACCTGATTTTAACTCATCACTAGTTGTTGGTCGCTAAAAAGCACTTTTCTTGTAGTGAATGTATGCTTGTGCAAGTATACTATCATTGCTCAAGTCAATAGGTAAGATCAAAGACACCGAGCAGCACATTTGGAACAACACAAAAGAAACTTGTAATACGTGTGACACACATAAGAAGGTCATACCAC
The DNA here is from genome assembly GCA_005239505.1 of Nicotiana paniculata. NCBI lineage: Eukaryota > Viridiplantae > Streptophyta > Magnoliopsida > Solanales > Solanaceae > Nicotiana > Nicotiana paniculata. The sequence goes on from ML346098.1 coordinate 57,794, forward strand.
TATATAATTACTATCAATAACAACGCCCCCAGGCCATCATAAATCATCCCTGACATAGCCCACTTTATCTCACCGCGTGCGCAACAATAAAGTTAATGTCCGCCTTGCCTTGCCACGTACGCATAATAACTATCTCACCTTGTCTCGCCACATGCGCAAAACCCAACATTTATAGCATGCCTTGTCACACCGCCTTTGTAAATATCAATAATAACTATGGCACATATAAATCACGTGTAAACACCCCGACAATCCTCTCTAACAATCCCACATGTTCGATGTAAGGCCCCATAAAATATTTTCTTAAAAAAACTAATCGAGGTTTCGTGGTGCCGAGGTAGGCGTAGGTGTTAATGATAGTAGAGATTCTTCGTGGCGAGAAAGCTCACCGCTGTATGGACTTTTTGGGTTGAACAATGCGCTGGGGAATTGAATAAAAATGTTTGGCTGAATAGTGGATTTTTGCGGCCCATTATGCGGACGCATAATCACTCTACGGGTCACAGAATGGCCGCAGAGTGAGACAGCCATTTGGGCCATTTCTAGATGTCACTTTCGCGGACCATTATGCGGCTGCAAAACAATTTCACAGGCCGCACTCTGATTGCATATCCAGCTTTAAAATTTTGCGGAGGGAGGTCCTGCAGAGATTCAACCGCATAATAGGTCTACGGACCGTATAATGACCGCAGAATGGGATAGGCCAGCCCAGCTCTGGAGGGATATTTTGTGGACCGCAAAAGCGGTCGCAAATACACCGCAGATCCCGTTTCAGAGCTTCAGTTTTAGGTTTTTATAACTCGACCCCCTTTTAATAAAATACTATTAGGGGTCATTCTAAAAAGAAAAATATACATTTTATAGAGAGGGGAAGGTGTTCTAGAGTGAGAAGAGGAAATATAAATCTTTTGGTCATCAATCTTTGCTCCAACCTTGAAGAATCTCTAGGGTGACTCACAAGGTCTTCAACCAAACGGTAAGATTCTACTCCCTAGCATTCAATTTCGAGATTTAACTGAAAATAGGTAACAAACAAAACGAATCTTGAGTGTGGGAGTGGTTCATTATGCATGCATGTACTATCTAGGGTTGTGGGATGATTGTTGAGCTCAATTGGGTAAATTTTGGGAAATGAAATAGGGGAATCAACCATATGAGAACCTTGAGATCATAATGGCCACCTAGTATTTGATAAAATGCTCAAATGAACTAGAATCATGAACTCCTTCCTAATTTATGTTCTACTTTTGCTATATTACTAAATAGATCAAAGTTTCTAGGATTCCAGAGCTGTGTAGTAAATTAAGGAAAAAAAGCTCAAAGTGAGATATGATGGCTAAACTCTTCTTTAAGAACTGAACCCCACTTCATCCTTGTAAATTTCAAGATGCTTATTATAAGTCAATTATTCCGAATAAGCTTTGTGACAAAATATATGTTTGATTCGTGATCAAATGCTCTTATTATGTTGTGTTATTGATTAAGGATGTGTTCCAAACTACATATTGTGTATCTACATGTTATAATTCCAGGTTATGTTACTTATAAAAATTGTTATGCCAAATTGTGTAGAGATTGTAATTGGTATCGTTGATACCCCCACCCGCACATATTTGGCTGGGGCGGCAAGGCCACTCTATTTAGGAAATGGGTATTGTTATTACACCTCCACCCGAAATATTGGGGTGAGGCAAAATCATGGACGACTTGTGTAGATATTGGCATTGTTGTTACACCCACACCCGCACATATTGGGGTGAAACGGTAGGGACTCTTTGTGTAAGTATTGGTATCGTGGTTGCACCTCCACCCGCATAGATTAGGGTGAGGCCATGATGCGAGTCTAGAATTCATGGTTTAACATGTTATGTGCCCTACATTTTATGTGCGTTAATGATAAAAATACACTTTTTATGTGCATAATAGAGTCAATTTCATGTGTAGGTGAATTGTAGATGGAAACCGAGCTAAATGGATGCAAATACATCAAAAATACGCTCATAAGGCGAGGAGGAGTGCACCGTGCTATAGCCAGGCACCAGAGCCCAAACGCCTGACCCTGCTGGCGTTAGCCACGCGTTAGAGTCCAAACGCCAGCCTTATCCTGGCGTTATCCAGGCGATAGAGCCCAAAAGCCAGGCCCCTGTTTCGGCCAATTCCGAGTTTTGACGAGTTTAAGTATTTCTCGGTTGGAATAGAAGTCTCCTACACGTTTAGGGTTTGTCCTAAACATATAAATAGACTCCTAAAACACAACTTAACAAGGATTGGAAGGCAGACAATGGATTTAAAGAGAGAAAACCATTGAAGTGACAAAAACATTGATTTTTACATCTTTTGTTCATTACTTTGTAGTTCAAGTATGCAAGTTATTTTGAGTTTGATTGTTATGAACATGTCTAGCTAACTTCTTTAATCTAGGGTTTTGGCAGAACCCGTTGGGAATGAATTTGTTGTGATATTAATATATTTTGGTTGACTAATCTCTATTTGTTCAACTACGTTCTTGTTGTAGTAGATTGAAAGGACCCTCAATTAGCTGTGCATATTTATTATGTATCTACTCGAGAGAGAGTGCATATTTAGGTAGTTGTTTGAACAACATCATTCCCGGAGTATAGACGAAAGTCATAACCGAAGGTGTAGAGGTTGGATTAGAAATAACGATACCTCGGATGCAATCTAAAGTGAACTGTATTGCAATGTAGCTAGCGTAACTTGAGAGAGTGAGTCTAGTAAATTATCATAATTACTTGAGAGAGATTTATGGTAGATAGAGTGTTCATGATTGATAGAGACGATTAATTAAACTATAAGAAATATCCGAGAAAGAATTCACCAACGGGGGAAACCAAACCTTAGACCTTTATTATCATTATTTACAACACATTGTTAGTAATTGCTAGTTTATTATTATTGTCAGTAGAATTAGTAAAACATCACCAAGTTATATTAAAAAGTCTTGAGAGAATTGATTGAGTAAAAGTTGCGTATTCTGACGAATTAATTGATACGTAAATTCCCTGTGGGATCGACTCTGGGTGTAATACCCCGGATTATATTTGCAACGCCCGCTTAGTATTTTATTAGACATAGTTGAGCGGGATCAAATTTGACGCCGTTGCCGGGGAATTAACGGTATTATCAATTGAGTTGGAAGAAATACAAAATTTTGAAATATATTCAATTTTCTTCAAATTTTCGTTTTCACATTGAAAATTTAACGTTTGCTAACGTGCTGCAAGTGCATGCCTAGAAACTCATCGAGGACTGGTGAAGTAATTGAAGCCTTATCAAACCCCGAGAAAGTTTTCAGGGCCATAAACCGGACCAACCGGAAAAGCAAACATCAACCACAAATTGAACAAATTGAAACCGACATGGAAGAT